>BHDV01011533.1:7691-26611 GCA_005406045.1 Adoxophyes honmai
ATCGGAACAGTAGACCATATGCGAATGAGAACGACTTAAGAAGGTGACGAAATGGAACTGTGGCCGAAGTCATCCTGAGCCATAAAAATAAAACAGACACAAACACCCATTGCTGCATTTTTGAATAGGTGTTAGATATTTTTGTCCTAATTGCATTTTTTTCAGTAAAAATAAAAATTTCCTAATAGTAAAAAAATACAATAAAAGAAGTTTGTTTTTAATTTTATTTCTGAAATGAAGCAGGAGAAAATAATTATAATAAAATATTGGAGTCAAAATGTTACGATTTGGTAACAAATTTATAACAAGTAAACAGTCAGGATTACAGGAGTACAATTAATTTTTTAACTTTTTAAGATACAAATTAATAAATTTGGAGCTTATTTTTGTAATTAAAACAAAATATTCTATCTTAAATTTACGTACAGTCAGCTGCAGAGAAAGGTAACCCCCCGCCCATACAATGTTTCATTACTAGGGGGTTACTTTTCTCTGCAGCTGTCCGGACATACACAAACATTCAACCTGTTTGATTTTTCCTGTTGTAAGGACTATTACTACATTACAAAAATGTTTTGACTCTTCGTCACTAATCCGACATGCAAATTTTTTATAAGTAAAATCAGGAAAATTGTTTTCTCTATATTTTCAAGACGCTAATGAAAAGCAGACATTTTTCTAAAATTCTCTGGAACCTGCCGTCGACCGCAAAGTTTTATTCGAGCAATAAGTGTTTACATTCCCTTCAAATAAAACTATGTTTAAATCATAGAGGACAGAACCAATACAGAAAAAAAGTTGGCCACCCAGGCTCGCAAAAGGTTAGTTGATTTCAACTTGACTAACGTCTACCGTCACTGTCACAGAAACTGTACAGAGCTAATAACCGTAGAGAAAAAGGCACTGCGTTACGCGGGATCTTGGGCCGGTCAATAAGAGCACAGCGATCGCTTCAATTGTTTAGCGGAATCATCTCCGAACAACCAAAATAACATTAGTACTCTACGGGGTCTGTCCTCAACCATAAATTTTTTGTCCCAGAAAATAATACTTAACAGGTTTGACAATCAAAAATAAAAGACTAGTAATTTTATGGCATTTTTTTCTAATGACTAGTTTTATTGCCCGTACTTATTCTTACGAAATTTAACCATGCTGTATTCATACATACATCCATAGTATTACATAGCCGTACATTGATCGCTTATTATTATTTTCTCGATCCCATTTGCTTAATGGCCTTGCTACGTGTCTTAAACAATATTCTTACTACCAATTTAGTTTGGTATACCTAATGTACAGCTACCAGCACCAATATCTGACATCGCTGCATAAACAATACGACAATTACTAGGTGCAGTAGGTTGTGTCAGATATTTATGCACGTTCTGCTGTGGCAGATATTAATGCTGGTGATTGTATTAAGGTTGAAGCGCACGTAACCGCTCGTAGCCGTCTACAGTTACCATACCAATGCAAGCTTGTAATAAGAACGTTTCGGCGACTTCACTACAGATAGTTCATCACAGTTGTGCACGCGGTGCTATGTTGTGTGCATGCGCTAGTAATTACACAGATGTCATTTATATGCAGTGACAGTTGGTATGCAGTGGCAGTGACGTGACGAGCGACATATAAATCAAATCTTGTGTATTTACAAGCGCACGCATACAATAGCGCCGCGCGCACAACTGAGTTTAACTATCTATAATGTTCGCACGACTAAAATACGTGAATGGATTTTCGCGCGGGATAGGTACCTGTCATTTTCTGACATCTCTAGTTAAAGGGTGATAGGTAATTTGGCTCGCGAGATGGCCAGCGCTTTACTGTTTTAAGCCAGCTGGATGACAGGGCAGTACAAATCGCGAACTGACAATTTATAGGTATTATGAGCATTTCTTACACAATTTCAGTTCATAGTTTATTCTGAAAGGCTTGCGATGAGGCGGTGCGATGCGGCTATGTGTGCTTCAACCTTAAGATGCAGGAGTGTTTTATACGTGTGTTATTTATTATAATTGAATAGTTATTATTATACATCATTATTTTACTTAGCACATAAAATACTACATTGACACAGGACATACTCCGCTCTATAAATTTCACACTAGTGGTATAAATAAACCAAATAAAATTATTACTTATTTAAAAGAAACCTACCTGATAAATTTATAATAAAATAAGTAAATACGTTTTAAAATAACACCTTTCCACCTAGGAATCAACATAAAATTTTAAATCATTGTAATAACTCAATTTATGTATATTTTTTTACAGTCATGCATTTTTATAAATTATTAAGTCATCTTGCAGTAACAATTTAAAGCTAACGGAAAGTCTACACTTGGAAGTTTTCGCTGATTTTTTTTTTAATAAAGCTATATGCGATGGCGAAATTTGTTAATATTTTTTGTCTATGGTTGCGTCTCAAAACTTGCAGCAATTTTAGTTTTATGTGACAGGTAACTGGCAATATTTATAATTTTATACATTTTTCCTCTCAGCAAAACATTTTAGTGTCTATACTGAGACCAATACCTAGATTTAATCATGCGAGCGTTAGAGATCGAAAAGGCAACGACTTTGCTACAAAGATCGCTAAACAAAGTCATAAACGACATTTATTACAGACTTAGTTGCTGCGAAAAGTACCTCTTTGAAATGTAGTGTCGTTGCTAGTGGGTACCTTTTCTTTGGAGTTGACCGTACACTCGCAGTAAAATGCATTTGAGGTAAAATCTTTGAGTGCTTGTGGTAGAATCGTCGTGCGCTTAGTGTAGAATCGTCGCGCTTTTGGTTATAAATGCACGCTCGCTTGGTGTAGAATTATCGCACGCTTTGCTTTCAACTCTACATGTTCGCTAGTGTGATAAGCGAAAAGAACATGTTTTGCGTCATGTGCTTGAACATTCCCTTTTCTATTAATGTTACTGCAAAGAGACTTAATTTGTCAACTAAGTAACTTTAAAATTAATATATTTTGTAGGATTATGTCGATTTAAAATTAAGTCAGTGCCTTGATTTTTAGACGAGCGGCATCGGCATTAGTCAGCGGTGATGAGTCCACACTCCCGAACAACTTGCTCCGTCGACACCGGATTAAGAAACACTGAAAAAAAAAGTAAAATAGGTTAAATTGTGTCGCAGACTACCAACGTCTCATTCATACATACATACAATCACGTCAATGTTCCCAAATGGGTAGGCAGAGCACAAGAAGCGTAACGTAGATTAAAACGATGATTATACTATTTCACGCTTCACAGCGACTTCTGGCATAATTTTAGGTTAGAAAACAGATGAAAGAGGTAGTATAATAGTGACAGGTTGCTAGCCTGTCGCGATAAGCATACCTAAACCTATTTCTTTAGTCGCCTCTTACAACATTTACACAGGGTCAGGACAGTGCATCTCATTCATATGGCTTCATTTTTAGGGTTCCGTAGCCAAATGGCAAAAAACGGAACCCTTATAGATTCGTCATGTCTGTCCGTCTGTCCGTCTGTCTGTCCGTCCGTCCGTATGTCACAGCCACTTTTTTCGGAAACTATGAGAACTATACTAATAAAACTTGGTGAGTAGATGTGTTCTGTGAACCGCATTAAGATTTTGACACAAAATTAAAAAAAAAGCAATAATTTTTTAGGGTTCCCCATACATGGAACTGAAACTCAAAAATTTTTTTTTCATCAAACCCACACGTGTGGGGTATCTATGGATAGCTCTTCGAAAATGATATTGAGGTTTCTAACATCATACTTTTCTAAAGTGTATCGTTTGCGCGACAGACGCTTCCAAAGTTGAAAAAGTTGTGTCCCCCCCCCCCTCTAACTTCTAAAATAAAAGAGTGATAAATCTAAAAAAAATATATGATGTACATTACTATAAAAACTACCAATGAAAATTGGTTTGAACAAAATCTACCCAGTAGTTTTTTTTTAATGAATAAAAATAAAAATTTATCATTAGTTCGAAAATCTGTCACTAGATGGCGTTGGCTGTAAGCTACATCACGGTATCGTTTACTTACGTATCGTTTACGGAACCCTCAGTGCGTGAGTCCGACTCGCACTTGGCCGGTTTTTGACAAATCTGCAGTACACTTTTGTAGTTTTCAATTCTTTTTTGGAGTTCCTGTTTTCCTAATAGATAACTAATTTACTGCATCAGATTATTTTTATTTTTACTACAGTGTCCAGATGAATGAGGCGGTTGAAATGTTCGAATAAATGCCAATTTCATCTCAAAAAAGTCACGACCTAACGATCAATATTCAGATCAATCTTGCGACTCAAAAACCCTTTCCACTACTTTAAAACATTCCCGACTGCCTCGAACCTTTTTCAAACATGGCGGCCAGGTACTGCCCTCCAATGAGGCCGCATATTGATGGCGGCAATAAATAAGACTTAAAAAAACTCACTTGTGCTACCCGAAAATAAATCTTGATCAGGAATGATGCTGGCCGCCGCGATCGCCGCCTCGTCGAGCACTATGACCTGGAAATTATGTTTATTTATTTACATCGAAAACAGATTAAAAATAGAGCTGGCAGTTTGCGAGTGGCCATCGTCTGTCCTCCTACGCTTTTTTTTCAGCGTCGAATGCAGGGGATAAATGGAATTGACAGGAGCGTAAATAGATTTTGAAGTAAGTTTTAGTGATTATGTAAGTAGAATTAAAATATAGTAATTTATTAAAATTTGATATCGAAATAGAAACAACCCTATATCTATGATTTTTTACGTCATGTAGGTGTAATACTGAATGAGACCTTGTGTTTTAAAAAATTGTAAATTTTAAACAATATTTTAACAGAAACATTTTTTAAAAAGTCTTGCATTGAGTCCCATTAAAAAACATCACCTTAAAAATCCGATAAAACCTTTGAAATTGGAGTCAGTCTCGCATTCAAAGGCATAAGACAGTTGCCAAACATGCCATTGTTGTACGGACAGCTGCAGAGAAGAGTAACCCCCCGCCCATACAATGTTTCATTACTAAGGGGTTACCTTTCTCTGCAGCTGGCTGTACCATCTCGTTGGAGATCTACCTACACAGGGCCTTCGGTTCGTGGACGCCACAGGTTCGGTACAATCTATTTACACGATTGCCGAATTAAAGCCTTCCCTATCACCGCTTAGAGTTAAACCATCTTCGTCACGTATATTCAGATTCTTGCGAATCTTTGACAACTGCACTGGGCGAGTCATAAAAATATGTACAGTCCTAAGGGGCAGCGCATGCGACAGATTTTTTGTGCGATCGAGTCTGCGGCTCACAAAAAGTCTGCGTGGATTGTAAGCATTGTGCGCCGGACTTTTTGCGCGTCGTGTGCGTTACTGCATATAATTCCATCGGTTCTACTTTCACAGACTAAAAAGTCCGTCGCGGATAGTCTGTCGTCTGCGCAGGGCCTACCGTGTATCCGTTGGTGGCACTGAAATACAAGGCAATAAAAATAAAAGTTACCTTAGGGCACTCAATGATGTGTGCCTCATGCAGCTCCCCCTCATCTCCGACCATGATTTGTGTCCTCATCGGCAGCAGATCCAGCGCGTTAGCAGCCAGGGACCAGAGGTGCCCGGCGCCCTGGGGCGCCCTGGCACCCTTCCTGAAGTGGGGGTTGATGGAAAGATTGTGGCGGACTGAGTTCTTCCAACGCTCATCGTTGGCCTTGTAGTATGGGAAGCGATCGCTGTTGGAGAATGACAAAGTTATGATTGACTGTGGAAAGACTGTATTGTCAGCTAATTAAAAAATTAAGACATACATACATATTCTCACACCTGTATTCCCAAGAGGGGTAAGCAGAGCACATGAATTCAAAAATCCAGTGCCACTCTTAGCAATTTCAGGGTAACCAGATGGTCAAACGTGGTATTGCAGTGACAGGTTAAAAATTAAGAGTTGAAAAAGAGTTGTAACTAAACGTGTCTGAACAAGAATTTAGTCGAGTGTTATTGTTCAAACTCATTTAGTTACTAAATAACTCGCTACTTGACTTTACTAACATTTCCAGAAAAGTAGCGTGATTTTGACAAAGTGATCGTGGGAACACAGGTCGTGTTGGCTGATTTTTTTCGTTCCACGGCGCACGGCAGATTTGGGGCACAGAACAGAAAGCTACAGAAGTCTAACTACTTCACTTTTCATACCTACAGTCAGCTGCCGCTTTAGTTTATAGGCATTGACGTACAATAAACAACTAGACTCCAAATCGTTTAACAAAATTCCTCAAAAAACGTCCGAGCGGCGTTGTCTGTGTGTGTACACATACAAATAACATGAGCAGCATTCATTCAAATTAATACCTTATTTTGTAGCAGTAATGTTTAATGACTATTGTACACGACCGTTAGAAGTAGTGACATTACGTCACGCGCGTCGAAAGATAACTGAACCAAAACTCTGCACAGTTGACGCGTGTGCAGACTTTTGCTTCCGACATTTTATGAGCGTGATTAGGAGTCTAGTTGTTTGTACGTCAATGTTTGTAGGGAACGCTACTCTTGTATTTTATCGATCACGACAGTTGTGCAAACGTGCCGCTGGGAGGCGCTGTCTCAGTTCCCCTACTAATGTTTATCAACGCCGACGAGAGCGAGTCGTGTTTTGATCGTATGACTTGGGGTACTGTACCATCGCGAACCGGGATTGTTGACCCACTTATGTTTGTAACTTGGTCGTGTAATACTAATCCAATAGCTGACATCAAATCGATCACATCGGTCATTGACAGACCTCGAACAAATCATGCGACTGACGTAGAACCAATCATAGGATGATTTCAAAAAGTAACGACAGTACATCTGACATTTTCGTGTCCGTGGGAACGCAAACTAAAGGACATATAATGTCCATAAATATTTTTTAATAACATATTTATACACTTTTATTATCGCACTTACGATAATAAATTTTGTAACATTTATTTTATTCACTACATCATCCTGCCACTCTGTGTAGATTTCTTGGATTTATACGCGATTAATTTGTTACTTCATGCGATATGTCACACGGCAGACTTAAATACAGAAAAAAATTGTGCAAAATTAGGTACGTAATTTTTACGTCATCCGCATGATTTGTTCGAGGTCTGGTCATTGATTACACGTCTAAATTGCGAACAGTGGCAAGTGGCTGAACAATCCCTGTTCGTGACTGTACGTATCTCTTGTGTCTGGGGTCGCCCCCAGCCTTACGAAGCTGACGCCGCGGCACGCGACCGCGCCTGGCACCGCCAGCGTCCCATCGATTGCCCGAGCGGAACCGAATCGCTTACCACAGGAAATTGGTTCAAATATGCTAATATCCGAAGAATAATGCTTAAAGTTTTTGGTATTTAAGGGGCTAACCCCCTGTTTTTAACCGACTTCAAAAAAGGAGGTATTCAATTCGGCTGTATTTTTTTTTTGTTTTTTTTTTTTTTTTTTTTTTTTTGTATGTTACCTCAGAACTTCTAAACGGGTGGACCGATTTCGACGATTTTTTTTTTGTTTGATTGGAAATGGCTTCCCATTGGTCCCATTTTAATTTCATCAATATCTGTCGCGTAGTTTTTGAATTACAGGAAACGCGTTTTGTATGAAAGACATCAACGAGCACTCGACGCTAGTCCGCACTTACTTTTGTACATACATACTTACCTACCTACATACAATCACGCCTGTATTCTCAAATGGGGTAGGCAGAGCACACAAAACGCTACATAGACAAAACTATGACTATTTCACGCTTCGTGGCCACTTCTAGCATATCTTTTTTTATTAGTTTTAAGGTGGCAAGTATAATAGTGACAGGTTGCTAGCCTGTCGCCTAAAATTTACTTTAACCTATGTCCTTAGTCGCCTCTTGCGACATCCACGGAAGAAATGGGGAGTATTTTTATGTGTTTTCGCTGATTACTCGAAGACGCCTGGACCGATTTGGAAAATTCTTTTTTTGTCTGAAAGGATATAGTTTCCAGGTGGTCCCATTGTCAGCATATTGTTTTGACCTGTTGATGGAATATGAGGGAAATCGAGGGCAACCCTCAAATTTTATAGGCACAGGTAATGTTTTTAGTACATTTTTCAAAGCTACACCAGTATTTACGCTAGGCAATAAAAAAAAAATTGTGCTGATGATGATAAGTCAACTCCTTAATGTTTAGGAGTTAAAGGATAATTCTTTCAATACTGAATGCACCTGCAGACTGGAAATTATAATTTCAGTAATTTCAGGCCTGCTGCTTCTCAAGCGTTGCATTTCTGCTAATGCTCGTTCATCGTGGGGTTTACTTAACAGTTTAGAGGGTTCTAAATCAGATAGAGCTATTCCTTTTAAAGCCTTGAATCTGCTGAGAGCTAGGTATACCTACTTGACCTTTAGCAAATATCTACATAAACGTCATAAACAGAAGTTTCCTTTCGGGATATAAGGTACCTGGGTCGAATATGGCCACGTTAAGGTTTGACACTAAATATAAAGCACTTGTATAATACTAGAAGTGACGAATCCCTATTTATTCGATAATGTGTTTATTTAGGTAATATATGGCAGGCACAAAAATATCTAGAATATAATAGGTCAGGGTTGGGAATTAATCTTTTGAAAGTTGGGAAAATGGCCATATTTCCGACAGTGTATGTGAATATGGCCAGGTGATGGGCCATATTAACCGTATGAATTGATCATAGAAGTAATTTCTATACGTAAGGGGTAAGTCCTTTGTACACATACATAACCCCACCCTTGTATTCCTAAGCGGGTTAGACAGATCACAGAAAACTTTACATAGACTAATCTATGACTAGTTAGACCTTTTGGGGCCACTTTCCAGTTTGGGCGTAAGGCTGGATATAAATGGAACAATACTAACAGGTTGCTAGCCCATCGACTACAATATAGCTTAACCCATTTCCTCAGTAACCTCTTGTGACATTCATAGACGAAATGGAGAAGTGTAATTCTAAACCTCAGACCACACGTGACTTAGTGCGATACATTAAATTAATTAATTATATAAAATGGACAAAAATAACAAAAAATAATTGATTAGCTGGTAATTAGTAAACTAGTTCCTCAGGTCTATTTTGATATGTATTGTGGAGTTATATAATATTCTGTAAGGAGAAAGAAATAAATAAAATTGAAAAAGACTGAAAACAAATATCTATATGATTAATATGGCCAGCTGCTGCCGAAACTCAAAAACCAATAAGATTAATATGGCCACATAGTGGCCATATTTGCAGTTGTACTCACATTTCACTTAAAAGTGAAAAAACAAAAATATACAAAAGTAATCTGGAAAAAAACATACCCATATAATTTGCGATTAGTAATGACAAAAATAGACTACATAGTTTTAGCTAAAAGTCAACAGAAACCAAAAAAACATTAAAACTTATGTGTGAATATTTGCATCCGTGACACGTGATTTCTATCAACTGCCATTGCAGAACCATCGTTGCCGCAGGGAAGATGGTGGCGACATCTGATCATTACTTACACTTAGACGTAACAGTGCATATAAACAAAGTTGTAGATCTCGCTATAGTTATGGCTGTGTAGGGGTATGGCCATATTTTTCGGCTGGCCATATTCGACCCAGGTACCTTAGCTAATTTGAAGTCGGTTTTTTTTTGTTTAAAATTATTTAAGTAATGATGCAGATAAATGACAAGTGATAGGGATGGCTATATTGGTTAAGTCCAAGCTAGAAAGAGAAGACGGCCGCTCGGTATGACACGCTAATGCACATTATAGTCTCGAAAGTAAACATCGCTAACGCCAATAACCACATTTTGTGAAAATCTAGGTCGTGAATTGTCTAAGTCATACGCAACGTCATTTATAGTCAAAACTATGACTATTTCTCGTTTCGCAGCTACTTCTAAGTTTTAAGATAATAGGTAACTGGATGCTAGTCAGTAGTAGTAAAAAGCATTAAGACAAGGTATCCTTTGTCACTTCTTACGACACGAAAGAAATAGAGATGTAAGTAAGTAAACACTTTATTGTACAAAAAGAAAGAACACGAAATACAAAAAACTCATATACAACTGAAGTTGCGAAGTACAGAGGCTGACTTATCCCTGGCATCTCTTACAGTCAATCTTTGAGAGTCAGAGAGGAAACTTGAGATAGGTGTTATTCTAAACCCGACACCACATGGTCTTATGACGCTGTACGGTTTTACGGTGGGTAAAAGATCAACATACAATCATACAATCACGCCTCCCAAATGCGGTAGGCAGAGCACACGAAACTTGTCATAGACAAAACCAATATTATGACTTTTTGCTCGTCGTGTGCTTTACTGCATATAATTCCATAGGTAATATTTTCAGACACTAAAAAGTCTGCCGCGGATAGTCTGTCGTCTGCGCAGGGCCTAAACGGGTCGGCACAGAAGCCCCCAGTCTTGTAATCACGCACCAATGCACAATACACCTGCTAATCGCTCGCTTTGCCCCCGCTTGCCCCAACTTATCAATGACACGGCTTCCCACGTGGGGAGGGTCGAGTAATTTGTTTAGATTGTTTACAAAATGCATAGCGATAGCAACGATTATGTAATTAAATGTGATAGGTGTGAAGGAGAAAGATGTTACTGTGTAGTTTTTATAGGCAAGGCGGCTCAAATGTTTTGTTTAGGTTTTCAGTTTTAATAAAAAAAGTATTAAAAGTATTTGACAGAAAAAAAAAATTACAGTGATATGATTTATGTGACTCTACATGTCGTTTAGACTCCATTTTAGCCGTTTTTTGTGCTAGTTGGCGTTGTCAAAGGGACAAATTGTGTTAGGTATAGATAAAATAATTACATCATATATATTCTTAAGACTTTAGTATTCGTTTACACGCCGTATCTTTTTTCTCCATATTTTTCTATTTATCACTGTACTAGCTTTCCGCCCGCGGCTCCGCCCGCGTGGAACTCGGTTATATTGCGGTACAAAGCACAACTAATAGAAAACTTCTCGTTTCAAACGACACACGGCGCCATCGATCTATCATCTATCGATCGGTTATCGATTGATATCGATCTATCATCGATCGATATCGATCTATCAAGCAAACTATATTTTTGTTTTCCCGGAAACGTCAATTTTTTCCGGGATAAAAAGTAGCCTAAACTAGCCGTGCCCTAAACTATCTCTACCTAAAAATCACGTCAATCCATCGCTCCGTTTAGCCGTGAAAGACGGACAAACAAACAAACAAACAAACAAACAAACACACTTTCACATTTATATATTGGTACGGATTTTCTTTTCAATAGCTTTTTGTCAAAAAAATCGTGATCGAACGATATTTCACAATATTTATACCTAATAGCCTCTCGTTTTGACAGACTCTGTAATCAAGTTTAGTTTCCTTTATATATCTCTCAAAGGTTGGTTTTAAGTGACACCCTTTACCATAATATTACTAGCATTTTTTTGTTCAATATTATTTACTTATTTACCAACTTACCTTCTTATTTACCTGCTTACTAACATATTTATTTATTTACTTGTATACTTGCTACCTCACTTACTTACTAACTTACTTACAAACTTAAGTTCCGACGTATTTTAGTCGGTGTCAGAGCTCTATAACATCCCTAATACCAATATTACAAGCGTGGAATTAATTATGGTGGAGTATTAATAAAGCTTCTTTCCGCTCGAATAACAATCTTAATCCAAATATTAAATCAGCGATAGCTTATCGCGGCGTACAGTGATTACAATTGTAATATCGTGTAATTCGCGCCGCGGTTGCGTGGGGCCCGTAGTTTAGGGGTCAGTGGCAAGATTTTTTGTAGGTATTACTTAGTCGGGTTTTATAATGAATGGAAGAAATAAGGCTTGACATGATATTGCAAACTCTTTGCTCTTTTATTTTTTCTGTGTTTTGTGAGTACTTTGAATAGTATGTATTTATGTATGTACCTATGTAAACTCATCTTATAAAATACGGATAACTCACGTTATAAATCGAGTTTAGCTCGACATGTTTCGGACTAATTCGTAGCCCTTCATCTAGGAGCCGCGGCAGCTGCTGCTGCCAAACGCGTGGAGGTGCCTTTACAAAGTGATGTAGTTAGTGTTGTGTGCTACCCTATTTTTGACAATAATATAAATGACGATAATAACGAGGGTAGTCGTGAGCCAGTGTTAGCTTCGTCGAGCACGAGCAGTCGCGCGAAGAGAGCCGAGGCGCGCAGTTCGCGTTTGGCAGCAGCAGCTGCCGCGGCTCCTAGATGAAGGGCTACGAATTAGTCCGAAACATGTCGAGCTAAACTCGATTTATAACGTGAGTTATCCGTATTTTATAAGATGAGTGAGTCTCACGGTAGTTTAATGTTAAACCTATGTAAACTCTTTATTGTACAAAATAAACGTGACAAAGTAACAAGCACAGCACAAAACACAAGTTGGAATAGTCTTCAGTTTGTCCAAATTTTTTTATTCTCAGACACTAAATTGACAAGAAGTGCTAATGTCACAAGCACAAATAATGACACTACACTATTTTATTGTTTAGTAGTGTTCTCGATATCGTCAATAATGTTTGGACCCTGGATAAAAGTGGTTTCCTACATACATACATCACGCCTGTATTCCCAAATGGGGTAGGCAAAGCACACGAAACGCTACTTAGACAAAACCATGATTATTTCACGTTCCGTGACCAATTCTAGCATTATACTTTTTTCTGTTTACATTTGGCAGGTAAATAATAAATGGTTTGCCAGCCTATCTTACAGCCCACCTTAACCTATTTCCTTAGTTGCCTCTTACGATATCCACGGAAGAAATGGAGAAATAATATCCTAAATCCGTTAACATCGCTAAGTTACTGGTTTAAAAAAAAACACATTTTGATTCAGCTAGGTTTCGAAGCTACAGCACCAAAGACAATATATACACACGACGGTTAATGACATCACAAAAACCCTTTTAGGCCGGCCACATACATACGGAATTCCGTTTCGGAATCTCGATGCGGAGTCTCGAATCGGACTGTCCGAACGCATTAAATCCATACGACATCTATGGACCAGCCACATACAGACGGAAATTTTCCGTTCGGAATTCCGTCTGTATGTGGCTGGTCCATAGGTTTATATGGATTAACTGCGTTCGATTTTCGGATTCGAGATTCCGAAGCTAATTTTTTCCGAATGTACCTATGTGGCCGGTCTTTTTTTTTTAAATCTTTATTACGGCTTTAGTCAAGCTTGACCATGCCAGCCACGTAAAAAAAAAAATATATAAAAAGCAACACAACATCAATTCAAAAGTGGCCGGTCTTAAAAAGTAATTAAGAAAAAACTGTCTACGAAGAAAAGAACGTTAAGCGAAACTCAGATTTTCAATGAAGCGTAAATTAAGTTTCTCATTGATTCCATCGTAAAGAACTCGCAATATTTCAAACTTTGGTATAAGCTAGCGCGACCAACTAGATTGACTCAAATTTATGTAACAAGTTTATTTTTAGATTCTATGCAGCTGTTTCCAATAACTAAATAATTAAATGTCAATAAAATAATAAGTCGACGTTTTAAATTGTACTCTCTATTCAAGTTGTTTTAAAAAGTTCTAGAGGTTCATCGACTTTTACGTTCTATGATTGGTCTAAAATGTATGAAATTGAATAATGCGTTGTGGTATAAAATGAAGATAAAGCAAACAGTGCAAGTAATTTGACTTTAAGATCATCTGAACATTTTCGAATAAGTAAATTTTAGACATCACCAAACATTTAAATAGCAAAAATATGCCTAAAAGAAAGGCATTTTAAAAAGTTCAAGAGGTTCATTGACTTCTACATTCAACAAAAGGTCTAAAATACATAAAAAATTGTAACACGAAATTCAAGACGGCTTCTATTGAAACATGTTTATGTATTGGTATAAGATGAGGACAATGATATTGTTTATTTATCTATTTTTCTTTCTACTTTTTAGAAAGCAGAAACTAGCAATTTCACGAAAATGAAAAATCAATCTTTTCTAATAAGTAATTGCTACACTTCACCGAATGTTTACGTAACAAAAATATGCGTCAATACATTTTCATAATACGATAAATAATATTTAAAAAGAAACTCACGAGATCCACTGGTATATCGCAGATACTGTGAGCTCCCCGTTCTCCCGCAGCGCCCTTTCTATCAGCTCGGGGTAAGTGTACGGAGGTTTTCTTGACGCGGGCGGGGGTTCCGGCAACCTGGGTTCAATGACGTACGGCTCATCATCAGGCACTTTCACGTTCACTATTTCATCCAACCTGAAGCTTAGCAACCATGCCAAACTAGCGCAGTCGTTGTCGTCATCCGGCGGCGGCTTTATACATTTTCTGCGCCTCCATTTTGATTTGTCAACAGCCCTGGTCACCGACATGTCTAAAGCCGAGCGCTGCACTGAACGCTTTTGAATTTGGAACGGCAGATATTCTTTGGTGCCAGTCCGCGCTATCGCGGTGGTTCCACGACACGAGCTTTGTTTTTTTTAATGCATGTGCACAAAGGTTATATTGCCGTGCAATATTGTTTGTTTCTAGGAAATGTTTTGTCTTCGTGGGTTTATTTTTTGGGCGTAGCGAATTTTTCATACTTAGCTGTAATAATTTTAGAATAGGATTTTTATTCACATAATTATAAGGATTTTTGAATTCATGTGCTCTGCCTACCCCTCTTGGGATTACAGGCATGAGAATATGTATGTATGTATGTATAATTATAAGGACATTTTTATTCTATTTAATAAGTGGCGTAATTTCTTTGAAGCAGGTATAATTACTGTCTCCGCGTGGTGTCGATATTAGAATTACACCTCTCCGTATCCTCCGTGGATGTCGTAAGAGGCGACTAAGAATTAAAATTTAAGATTAACATAATACATACTGCTACGGGTATGAAGGTGTACGTCGATGCCAGTTCGCAGTATTTCATGTGTTTTTGTTTGGCGGCGGTTTCAGCTGCGGAACTGGGCTCCCTCATGGTGTGGTTAATGTTAATGCAGAAGCAGGGCGCTTCATAGGGGACCTCGGGCGCAGGCTGAGGGACAAAGGCGACGACCCGCGCGCTGGCTCGTATCTGGTGCAGAGGATCTCCTTAGCGATTCAGAGAGGTAATGCCGCGATCGTTATGAGAACCTTTGCGCCAGATACAATCCAGGGTGGATTTTAGGATAGTGTGTGTTAGGATATATTTTCTTTTTAGTGTTTAGTTTAATTGTTATATTTGATTTCTATGTTATTGTTATAGTTTGTAATTGTACATTGTTACATGAAATAAATTTAAACATACTGTAGGCAAATGGGTCTGTTTCTGCTTTAGCTTAGTTACCTGTATTAGCATGACTAACTTAGCCTGGGTTAACTTAATAATCAAACGTGAAAAAGTCCCGCGTACATACAGGGTGAAATCGGAGACGTAATCAGAAACCACATTTTCCGATAGAGCTGCCTTAGGTAAACACGGAGCATTAGTGGTTATCGCAATGAATCAGACCCTCAATTAATTAAAACAAAATAAGAATATCAATCCCTACCTATCATCTGGTTACCCTACTCGGCCCAGACCACGTGACTTGTTTACGATATTAAACAAGTGTGTGTAAACACACACTTCAAAAAGTTTAGAGTCTTTAAATGGGGTAACCATGATTTACTGCATTGGTGATTTAATTAAGGAGAAAAATTAACAAAAACCAAACGGTTTGTGTTTCGTGTAAGGACTAGTGCATTTAAATAGCAATCAATTAACAAGCCTAAAAAAGTAGTTTCTGATTACGTCTCCGATTTCACCCTGTATAAAATAAATAAGAGTAAAAATCACGAAAGTTTAAAACAAAACTTATAATGGTCCGAAACGTAAACGTTTTCTCATGTAAAGGTTTGTGTGCTCTGCCTACCTCTTTAAAAATACAAGCGTCGCATTAAAGTTTACTAACCAAATTAGTTAATTTTAGCCCGTGGATGTTAAATGCATTTGTATTAAGTAATAGAGATAATAACGTACCATAAAATTGAAATGTAAAGAACTACGTAATACTTTATAAGCCAGAGGAGATAAAAATAGAGTAAGGCAAAATCCAATTTCCTCACAGATCGATAAAAATATCTTCTTTGAAAAACAGCCGTTTGGCGCCCGTAGAAAAACACTCTCGCCATGTTATCCTATGTTAATTGTTTTTATTACCCGAGGCAAAGGGACGTCCATTTTTTCAATCAGGCAAATTTCCTAAGCTGTGAAAACACTTTTATGACTTGCCCACTAAATTATGTTACCCGTGTGAGTGCCATTGAGGAATTGGCATTGTTTTTATGGCATTTTATTTGGTTGTCATTTCATCTCTGATTAGACTTCTGTTTACATTATAAAGTTACTTATGTTAGGGATGTAGGATGCATGAAACGGTATGTAGGAATAATGTATGACAACTGAAAGAGATGGCTTGGCGCTCGCTTGGCGATTGAGCGAAAAAGTGAGAGATAGAGAAAGACACAGCTGTAGCAACTGCACTTTTTTTCTTTATTTTTCAAAAGTTTTTACTTCATCGACAAATCCATCCAACAACAAATCACTGGACTATTAGTGGAGAAAACTGGAACTGTCAAATTCCAACAAAGTGTATCTCGATAACGATGCATGTTACGCAAAATGTATTCATGCATAAAATACAGAGCATAAAAAGAGCTACAAAAACCTCCTTGACAGAATTATCGTATCTCGTCGGATAACCGAGTTATTGTCAAAAAACCAATCTTAACCTTTTTTTCAAGATGGCGGAAAACCCACATAGGAAATCTTGGTCGACAATTTCAAGTTAAGCTTTTTTGGGCATTCCCTACGTCATATCAAAAATTCAGCTTTCTCGGTTCATTTGCATTTCAAAATGTATATAATTTCTGTATTATTAGTACATCGCCGATCTGGTCGATATACGTTCTACGAGGGCGCCCTCGACCGACTTGCCCTGACACACTTCCCTTGTAAATTTACTTACATAATCCTTGCTTCATCCATTCTCTCCACGTGCTCAAACCAACGCAGCATACCCTTCTCTATCCTTGTTACAATACTCTCTTTCAGACCACTGTCATCAATTTTATCTATCACAAATTATTTGCATCTCTCTCACAATGAAGTTTTACTGGCAGAGATCCCTTTTGTGACAAGTCCGTCATTTTTTATACTTTCTACTGTGTATAACTGTTGTTTTTGTTCCATTAAGAACTTTCCCTGAAGTAAAGGCCTAATAAGTATTTCGTTTTATTCCACTAAATACCTAGTAACTTCTACTTTAACAGATTCCAAAGATAAAACTAAAGTATTAATGGAAACTTACAACTGCATCTTGTAAGTGAAAACTTTGAAACTCCTTTCGCTCCATTAGGATGTTACACTACCCTCTTTTTCGCAAAAAATCGGGTAAAAAAGGATCAAGGATCGTTCGAAATTGAATTATCGCGGACCCTTCGTCTGTCTGCCTGTATAACTGTATAAGTAATAATATATGTGTATTATTAGGTCCTTACCTATGAAATTGGCGTTTTGTATGAAGATTTTCGTAACATTTGCGTTTTTATACTAAGTGTTTTTACACTTATTTAGCAACCAAAAGTGATAGCGTTATAAAACTTATGTCTGTGTTTAAAGACACTTATAAACTAACTATGAGAATCAATTTTAATAAAAAATATGGATAAATTAATTATTGCAACTAATTACATGCATAATTCCGGGAGCATAAAAAGACTTGATCTTCAAAATATTTATTTGTGGGTTTATTAATACAATTCTTTGGATTTATGACAGTCAAAATTTGCACGACGAAGGCAAAATCTTTTGTAATATTGAGTTCATAATCTTTATATGTTATGAAAGTTGCGATGGTTAGGAGCACGAAAAAAAAATCGCTAATTTCATAGGTAAGGACCCAATATATTGCTCAGACGATGTTTTTTCACACCTGAAAAGGAGCGTGTTGATGGCTGGTGTGTGTGTGTATTATTTGCAGAGATCGGAAAAATTTGCGACATTGTTTGCAATTATGTGGACATGACTCCAAAATTAATCAAAATGTTATTCAGTTAATTAATTTTTTACATACAAACATACATACATATAATCACGTCTACGTTCCAAAATGGCGTAGGCAGAGCACACGAAACGTGAAATAGACATAACCTTGATTATAGCTATTTCACGTTTCGCAGCCACTTCTACCATCATTATTTTAATTTTGTACTTGACATATAATTTGATTCCTAGTCAATAAATATAAAATTTTGTTAAAATATTGGTTTATAAAAAAAAAATTACAGTATTTTTTTCCAAGTTGTTATTTATTTAATACAAGTATATAAATATTCACGGAAACGATACCCATTTTAAATATGAACCTTTTGCTAATCATTATTTTTGTAATTAATCGTCGTCGTAACGTCATTTTTTTTTTAAGTTATTATAGTACATACGCGCTTATAAGCACTTTATAATTAAACTATTATCGCCAAAAATTCAAATTATATTTTAATGAAAAATTAATTAACAGTTTGATTAATTTTGGAATCATGTCCACATTATTGCAAACAATGTCGCAAAATTTTCCGATCTCTGATTATTTGTGACACCTTAACTCTCAAAAAAATAAACTGCTTGTCATATTAGATTATGTCTTAATTGATAGCTTACACGTACTTAGCTACTGTGGTTAGGTCATACTTTGTCTTGTAAATTTAATAAATAGAAGAATATAGTAGACTTGAGAACCTCCTTATTATGTTTTTAAATTTGAAAAAGACAGCCCCCAGAGAGCTTGGTTTTATTACGTTCGTGTAACTCATACAGGGTGGGGCCTGTAACATAGGCAAAAAATTAAAACGTTAATTCTATAGGCTATACGCAGTTACCTTAACCTGGTCATA
>BHDV01011533.1:29582-70363 GCA_005406045.1 Adoxophyes honmai
AAAATCATTTGGGATTAATTACTGATACGTTAAATAGTCTACATTTTAATTTTTTGCTTTAGTTACAGGCCCCACCCTGTATATACACGAATTCAAAGCCAATGACCAATTAGAAAAAGCAATACCAGAAACATTGCAACAGAGAAATTCCTGCAATCCCAGCCCAATCGATTACGGGCAATGAATCGGTGCAATCGACTCGAATCCGAAAAGTGTCCGATTTTAACTCGAGTTTGCAGTGAACATTCAATTATTTACGACGAGATGTCTGTTTTGAATTTCCCGTTTTGGTTTTAGTTGATTATTTTCAAATACATACATATTCTCACGCCTGTTTTCCCAATAGGGGTAGGCAGAGCACATGAATCCAAAAATCCAGTGCCACGATAGCTATTTCAGGGTAACCAGATGGTTAAACGTGATATTGCAGTGACAGGTTGCTAGCCCATCGCCCACGATACACTAACACTTATTTACAAATAGAACCACGAAAATCAAAATGGCCGGCTTTCCGCAGATAAAACAATTGTCTTTCTCGCACATAAAAAAGTTAAGTTATGGTAGGACATTTTTATGTCCACGACCAAACTTGGTAACAATTTTTCTAAGGTTTTATTCGTGTAGTGACCAATTTAGAATAACACCTCTCCATTTCTACCTAGGATGTCGTAAGAGATTAAGGTATATTTTAGACGACAGGCTAGCTACCTATCACTACCTACAAACCCAAAACCCAAAAAATATGCTACAATTGGCCATTAAACGCGAAATAACCATGGTTTTGTGTATGTAGCGAATCGTGTGCTCTGCCTACTCCATTCGGGAATACAGGCGTGACGTAAGTTTGTATAACAATTTATGGAAAAAAAACAATAACTTAGCCCCCGTTCCCACCGCGTCGGGCGCCCGCACGATTTTTAATCGGGTGTCGTAGCCGCAGTACATTTTATATGGAGCTGTTCACACACGAACGACACGAACGACGCGGTGGAACGGGGGCTTAGGGTCTTGCTTTGAAAGACCATCTATTGATGCTTTGCATTTCTTAGGGTAGGAGACCACAGGAAACAGAAAAATAGATTACATACATACCTAGATGAAATTATGGCCACGTATCGCGACATCTCCAACCACTATTTCAGGATGAAGATGGCATCTCAGTGCGCATTTGGCACAGAACTGTCACAGGTAAGTGCCCACATTTACCCAAAGTGTTACTCAGCCAGAGAGCAGAGCAAGTGTAAGCAATTCCTGGCCCGATGCGATCCATCGCCTGCAGATTCAATTATATGCGCCGTGCTGTGATAAAGTGAATGGAAACGGTAGCCATACGTAAATACTATTTCATGTGCTCTGCCTACCTAGATTTTAAATTTTTAACCCTCGTCTTGAACATAAAGAGGAGTGTTAGGGTCAATTCCCACCAAAAGAGCAGCGCAGCGCGGCGTAGCGCAGCGACCCGCTCCGTGGAGAATGCGCGACGATTCCTGCGACTGTTCGAGAAGCCGCTGGAATGCGTAGGAAGTCGCTGGAATTTACATAATTATTGACATATTGTCATATGTATTGACAGCGGCCGTCGCGACTGCTCGAGCATCCTCGGGCATTCCAGCGAAGGCTCGCGCAGTCGCGCGGCTTCGTTTATGGAATGCGTTGTTATTACCATGGATACGCGGGCATGCGCCCGCATCGTTAGAGTTTCTCATGCGATAATAAGTCTTATTGTAATGAAAATAAAGTTGAAATTCTCATTCCACGGAGCGGGTCGCTGCGCTACGCCGCGCTGCGCTGCTCTTTTGGTGGGAATTGACCCTTATACTCGTATATATTTAATTTTAATATATCTTTCTTGTTTCTTTACATTAAAGCTAATTTTGAACCAAATCTGATCATTCGTCTTCACGTGGATAATTTCCGAGACGATTTCACGTTACGTAGGTATCACCTTGAACAACAATGTAGCACCCTATCGTCGAATAGCTAAACTTCTACTAAAACGCCATTTGCATAATCAACTGTCAAAATGGTAAACCTACATGGCGCTAATAAAGTTTTGAAGATCGGTTGCATGAATAAAACAACTTCCAACTTCCTCAGTGGACTGCCTGGAAAGAGATCTCTCTGATGGACACCATTTTAGGTTTAAAAGTAAGTAAAAGGGGTAAAATAGAAGTTATTTCAAACCCTACAAGTGGCCCACAATTCTTACCAATTAAAATCGCGTGAACATACACAAAATCATCACTTCTGTATCATTAATGATAGAATATTGAGAACTCACATCTTAAATCGAGTTCAGCTCCACATGACTCTGGCTATTAGGTCCCAACTCCAACATCATTTTAGTTTTAAAAGTAAGCAATGGCAGAATAAGATTTATTCTATGGCCGAAATCATCACCTCTACATAATTATGTATAATATTATTAATGATACAGTACAGATAAACGACATCTTAACTCTATTCCAGTTCCATAATTATGTTTCCGGCTAGTCTTCTCTTCATCGCCTTACATCGCATACAGCAACTAACCAATCACCTTGCAACGATCACAAAGTAACCAAATTGACTATCAACGCTCGCGCTCGTGATTGGTCACTGCGTGCTGCAAGGTGACGCAGCACTTCCTGCATCCAATACCTTTTAGATCCTCGGTCCATACGTCGAGCGCGTCTCGTGCAGACTGTAGAGCACTCCGCTCCGCTGATCCACCATTAACTAGCGTTAATATTGGGGCCAACGTTGGTGCCAATTGAATCACCGCCAATGTTTGAGCCAACATTTGGCGAAATGATAGTCAAATCAAATCAAATCAAATTTATTCATAAAATTAATACAAAAAGGAAATAATAAATATAAAATATTCTTAGGTCTAAAATGTAATTAAAGTTAAGTCTATGCTAGGTTACAAGTGTAACCTGTGTTATAGACAATATGTTCTAAAGAATTATAATATAAATAGCTCGAGCGTTTAAACAATGCAATACATTATCTTAAAACATAATACTTAGTTGGTAATTAAACTACATTATCGAAACTAATCAAGTGTAAACAATATAATAAACAACAATCAGCTAAAAACAGCGTCACCCTCACCTTGTAGTCGTCAGCAAATTTTCAGTGTCAACATACGAGAGACCTTGCAACCATGCAGTAACTTTAGCTTTACATATTTTGCGGTTTAAATCGTAAATATTTAGTACTCTATTGATTTTATTGTACAAATAAGGTCCAAGAAAGGGAAAGAATTTATGCGGGATAGTAAGAAGCTGTGGAACTTGAGGTCCTGGGTTTGATTTCCAATTGGCCGTTTTGTGTGATAAACTGTTCACAGATATTTTTGGAATCAAACCAAATCAAATACAAATAGTAAAGTAGCAGCGAAATAATTCATTTAAGCTGTAAGTGATGACTAGAATTACAAAGTTAGTTTCATTGTAAGATATATTTTACACTTGTTGTATGTTTACATCCCAAAACAAAACAAAATATGGAAAAAAATATGATCTAAGATTTTGAATATTAAACTAACGTGATACTCAATCATTTTAACATTTACAGATAATTCACACGGACAATTCGATTCAAAACGTGACTTATCCGTATTTTTCAAGATGATCTAAGATTTTTATAAAAGTGTAATAGAAAAAGATGAAACCAAACAAACCGTTAGGACATCGCTTAAAAATAACCGATGACCGCTTAACGGGCTGCCATAGAAAGCTTAAACCGCAATGGCGCCTTATCTGTTCCTAATAGATACTTGCCTGGTCATCGCAGAGCACTTACGACAGAATACGGTTGATTACCTTTATTTTTTACATTTAAGCGGTTTCAAAGACCGTAACTGCTGTAAAATAAATAATAGTATAGCGACATTTACGTCAAACAATAAGGTTTTTGAATTGTGTTATATTTAAATTATAACCACAGCTGATACAGTCAGTACTTTTATACATAGAAGGAAGTCATGGTTACATCATGTGAGTACACGTCATTTTTATTGTAAAATGAAAGTTTTTTAAATAAATCGCCATCAGAAAATATTTAATAACAAAAAATATATTATTTAAAATAACCTTATTTAACCATTATAATCACCGTATTGCTAAACTTCATTAATTTTAACGTTTCAACGTTTAAAAAAATCCAATCATTTTTTTTTAAACCTAGCTTAATGTCACAGTAAAAAATACTCAGACAGAAAAACACCAACTGACAGACAACTTATCACCCTCTTTGCATCGACCATTAATAAAAGTGAATGTATTATGCGCGCTTTACACTCGCGACGCGAACACCCGCGAACGCCCGCGAAAGCCGCGAATCGCGAGAGTAGATGTTGTTCACGCCTTCGCGTTCGCGCTTCGCGGCGTTCCCCGCCTGGTGGCGGTTTTTTGGTCCGCGACAAAGGGCGCGCGACGAACAAGACTGCGAAGCTTTGCGAGTGTGGAAGGACACACAGTTGTGCGTGAGTGTTGCCGCGAGTGTTGGCGGGCTTTACAATAAAAGCCAACTTCGGTCGCGAGCGCTCCGCGCCGCCACTGCGGATAACTGGGAATACGCTGCAAATTATAACCGAAGCTGTTGCATTTAATGAGGATCAGATTCGTTGTGTGGACGCCTGGTTCGGAAGGCTTCGCAGAGATTATAGAGAGATTAAAAAAAACAAATACTTTTAGATTAGTGCGAGAGGTACTGTCTCTGTGTAGAGTTTCTGCATGGCTGTCTGTTTAATCGGCCTGTACCGTATTCTTATATAGGGTAGGCAGAGCGCGCAAAGCGCTACATAGACAAAACCATGAGTATTTCACGTCTTTCCACTTCCCACATATTTTTAGGTTTTAGTTAAGAGAAGGTAGGTTGCTAGTCTGTCTCCTAAAGTATACCTAAAGCAATAGGTTATTCTCATGTCATCTTTATTCGTCTCTTACAACATCCACAGAAGAAATGGAGATGGGTTATTCCAAACCCAAAATTGTAAAATACAAAAAAAATGTGTTCTGTCGTGTCGGTTTTAGAATTTCACATCTCCGTTTCTCACGTGGAGGTAAATAAATAAAACCTGTCACTATTATTCGTACCTACGTACGTAAACCTGAAGTCACGGTTTTGCCTATCTAGCGTTTCGTGTGCTCTGCTTACCCTATTTGAGGATAAAGGCGTGATGAGTGTAAGTAAAATAATGTTTGAACACTACGCCTCTATTATTAAAGCCTGATACTCTTTGGACGTCCAAAGTTTTGAGAGCTGGTCATTGATAGTTAGAGCCGGTCTTAATGAGCGGCTCTATGCCGAGTGCAGTTAGCATATTGTTTGGGCGCCGTATTCTAATGGCAAATGCTGGATCTTCAACAATAGTAGTCTAGGGCGTAACTTCCTACGAGCAGTCGTGTAAATTCAAATGCAAATTATGTTTATTTATATAAAATTGGATTGTCATTCGTGTGTTGTCGGGTTTAAAATAACACCTCTCCATTTTATTCGTGGATGCTGTAAGAGGTGACTAAGGGAAGAGGTTAAGGCATGTTCTAAGCGACAGGCTAGCAAAATGTCACTATTATACCTGCCAACTCAAAACTTAAAAAAAAGCTAGAAGTGGCCACGAATCGTGAAATAGTCATGGTTTCTTCTATGTAGCGTTTCACGTACTCTGACAACCCCATTTGAAAATACAGTCGTGATGTATGAATGTATGTATAATTGCAGACTAGTCGGTAATTTTTGGCATGAGCTCTTTGTGTCAAGTTAACACTGCAATAATTGTACGATTTTGTGGCAAATACGTCTGTATTTTTATAAAGGCTATTTAAGAAAGTGAAATAGACGATTGTCACTAAGATGAAATAGTTCTCTGGTGGAAAAAACTACGGATTAACCCAAAACATGTAGAGCTAAACTTGATTAAGGACATGATTTATTTGTTTTTCTTGCTTTTCCTACATGGAATATTCTTCTTCGCGAATTCTTAAATGCGTTACCAAAAAAAAATCGGCTGTCTATAAAATCGGCTTACGGACGATGGTTGAACGTGACAACGTCATAAGAAAATACTGATGGAATGGTTCCATTTTTCAAAAGAAAGTTTTTAATTTAATTTAATTTTATTTTGAATGAATTACTACAGTAGGTATATTCATCCAATATTATAATAAAATTAACATATTTTATAGCGTGCATTAAAAAAAATACAAAAATAACTCTTTCGAACCGGATTTGAACCAGTGACCTATGACTCTACAGTCCACCGCTCTACCAACTGAGCTATCGAAGGCTGAGAATTGGAGTTGAAATCCTGTATGTCGAGTATGTTTTGCCTATGTAGCGTTTCGTGCGATCTGCCTTCCCCATTTGGGAATAGGGGCGTGATGAATGACAACGAACGCTAGCACTTTTACCTTAGGCGTGATAATGTCATTTTGCTATGTCTAACAATCTAAACTGTCAATAGACTGAACACTGACATAAGGGAAGAGGAAATTGCTTATCTCAACGCTAGTCTGAAATCCAATGACATCAAAATTTTGAACCTCTAACTGACACGAAGTACCAAGTTTATATCAAGACCTTTATAGAATAGGAGACCTAACTTATGTACCAACTTAGTAAGGTAAACTACAGGTTAACCGAAGACTAACCGAGGCCCTTGTTGAGGCAAAGTTACAGGTCGTTAATGGAAGTGTATCCAACTTGCCTAAGTTTGTTGTATACATAAGTCCTAGCTGACGTAGCGAGTGTTGAAATAATGCAGACATTACTAATTAAAAAAATGCGAGTCGATTTTAGAATAACACCATCATCGTTGCTTTTGTGGATGACGTAAAATGTAACTGAAATAGAATTAGGTATGATGTAGGCGAAAGGCTAGCAACCTGTCACTGTTGTACCTTTGACGACTACATATACATACATATACATATTCTCACGCCTGTATTCCCAAGAGGACTAGGCAGAGCACATGAATTCGAAAATCCAGTGCCACGTTTAGCAATTTCAGGGTTACCAGATGGTTAAACGTGATATTGTAGTGACAGATTGCTAGCCCATCGCCCACAATACACTAACCCTTTCACAGAGTCGACTCTTACGACACCCACGGGAAGAAAGGGGGAGGTGCTATTCTGACCTGATTTTGACGACTATTTGTAGGTAAACCTAAAATTGTTCTGAAAGTGGAGAGTCGTGGTTTTGTCTACGTGACATTTCGTGTGCTCTGCCTACCCCATTAGTGAAAACAAGCGTGATGATGGTGAATGTGTTGATGAAGCGTGATGAAAATTTTACTCTAAATTCAATAGACAAAATTTACAAAACATGTCCCCTGAAAAAGTAATCAAACCACACCAAAGACCCTAACCACCATTACCCTCAGTTCACAGGAAACATGCCAGCATTTCACTGTCAATATTCGCATAAAGCGCACAAAGCGCCTATTCTCAAAATCATTCGCGGTTGCCTGAACGACATTATCAGCCACTCGACATCCCCGAAGACGAAACTTCTCGCAATAAAAGAAGTAACGAGAGCCGCGATGTCAAACTCGTGTGACACCCCCACAGACTTGTATTGAAATAGATGACTCAATTGTATGTAATTGTACAGTCACGAACCGGGATTGTTGAACCACTTGCCACTGTTCGCAATTTAGACGTGTAATCAATGACCGATGTGACCGACTAGATGTCAGCTATTGGATTAGTATTACACGATCAAGTTACAAACATAGGTAAGTGGTTCAACAATCCCGGTTCGTGACTGTACTTCGCATGCCAAAATGGAGTCAAAAGGGAGATTCCTTTGACGCGATTTAATTTAGTTTTGTACCACTTAGATTAGGTTTAACTGCCTTGAGATAGAACAACTTGAATAAGGCGGCGTCACCTTTGAATCAGCTTCACTTGGACTGTCAATTCCCATCACTAAAGCGCTCATGCGACGTTACAGTAGATAGAAAAAGTGGCACGCTTGGTTTTCATAATGCAGGAACTCGCGGTATCTATTTCGATATAAGTCTGTGGACACCCGCTGCGGAATGGGGGCCTATTAGGCGAATTGGACGACAATTTACGAGTGAATTTGTGTGTAATAAATATATGTAATGGCGGTAAGTGCCATTTCTGATCGATGGGGGGTGAGGTTTAGGTTTGTGTCTGTTGTGGAGTTTAATGAGTGGGACGTGTGGCTTGACTGTGTGCTTTAGTTGTGTGATATACAGGGCGTTTGACACGCTGTAGTATATTACAAGGTGTATATTGGTATTGAAGACTGAGTACGGATGCAGTATGTCTATTTTAATTTTCTTTAAACAGGCACATTGAAAAAATAAATCGAAGTCGATCGAAAAATTTGTCACTAATATTTTAATGTCCTTGTTGTTATAAAATTTTATTTACTTACTTTATTTTTTTCATTCCCAAAAAATGCGTTTAAAATATTGTAGGGTTCTTATAGCTACTTAAGAGGAAAAAAAACTTAAGAGATGCAGATAATGAAGTTTACCAATTTTCATATTTTGTGTCATCATTATTTTTCTAGTGCACGTTCAGAGTGCATAAGTTGTTTCCTGCTCCTTGTAGTAATTATGTTCGAATGATTTTAATTTTGGTCGACAATGCAATCAAATTTAAATTTCGAATATGTCGAAAACAAATGACAATCAAAAAGATCAAACAATAAAATTATTTCAAATTTGGAACGAGTGGTTGATGGCGGCTGGCGGTGCAAGCTGTAACACCGACGTGCAGTTTGTGGAATCCTGTTTTACTGTCATTTACGCTACAAGTGGCTACAAAACGTGAAATAGCCATGGTTTTGTCTATTGTTGTATGCACTGCCTACCCCGTTGGGGAACATAGGCGTGATTAAATGAAAATGACAAACGGCGCAGGTAGACACATGAAAACCTAGACAGAACTATAACTATTATTTCCAAGATTTTAAGTGAAGAGATACACAACAGCGACATATTGCTAGCAGGCCTAAAATATGCCTTAACCTGAAAAAAAAATCTAAGACAAAAAGGCATTTTTTGTGAAATCGCCTTATCTGAGAATAGCCGCCCCGTCTCCTCCGACTTACATCAATGGCGGCAACATTAGGTGTTCCGCAGGGACTTATCACAAATTCTTCCCCCACAACGGAACGAATTTATAAAATTTCAAGCCGACAGCTGTTGAACGAATTTCAAATCAGGGCCCATACAATTTGTTTGGATACACGAAAATGTACAGCGCAAGTAGCTGTGTTACATGACACTAAATGCCAAAATACGAGTAAATGACTGGTACAGTCAGGGAATCTAAATGTTTAGCAGGTTGACCGCCTTCGTAATTTGTTCGCATTATAGGACAAACTTCACCATGAAGTTCAATATTGAGTACTTTTTATGTCATGCAACTGGCTGGAAATAGTAATAAGGCCAATTTTAGAAGTATCTCAACCAGCTAAACATCCAATTTCCCTGACGGTGCAATGACAGGTACAGTAAATATTAGGTTATTTACATACATACATACATATTCTCACGCCTGTATTCCCATGAGGGGTAGGCAGAGCACATGGATTCAAAAATCCAGTGCCACGTCTAGCAAATTCAGGGTAACCAGATGGTTAAACGTGATGTTGCGGTGACAGGTTGCTAGCCCATCGCCTGAACATTTATTATTTCCGTGTGGTGTCGGGCTTAGAAAAACACTTCTCCATTTCTTCCGTGGATGTCGTAAGAGGCGAAGGTGTTATTCTAAACCCGACACCACACGGACAGTTTTAAGATTTTTTGTTATTTTTGTATGGTGATGGTTTGGATACTTTACATAGAGGTTAGAACCTATAGAGAAACAATGTTCGGAACCCCGGTCCGCAAATAGTTTGTTGATTTCAACATACTAAACGTCACCGTCACTGTCACAGAAACTGTACAGAGCCAATAACCGTAGAGAAAAAGGCACTAGCGTTACGCGCGATCTTGGACCGGCCAATAAGAGCACAGCGATCACTTCAATTGTTTTGCGGAATAATTTCCGAACAACCAAGATGACATTAGTACTCTATAGGTTCTATCCTCAATGATACTTTAAAACAAACATGTTTCTTTCTTTCTATCTTACTTATTACAGAGAATAACCTAATCCATATAACATAATCATCTCACTTCCGCCGCGTGAGTTTGATCTAGCTTGGCGTTTCCCACGCGAGAGCTCGGAAGCCAATCGCCGGGAATATTCAATAAGCCCTTTGTAATCAATTCTGTGCAGCCAAACCGATTTACCTTCAGATAAAGAGGAATTTAACAGAAGGGACACACTATTTCGAAGATATTTAGTGGTAATTTACATTGTAGAAGAATATAAATTAGCTGAGCAATATTTTTTTTTTGGATAGGTACAAGATTTTTGTCTGACTGTTCTTTTTGCTAAGTGTACTTCATTGCCAAATACCCTAGCTAGTGCATGATGTTCTTCAATGGTATTCTACTTGAAAGGTTCGTGTTTTTAAATCAACAATTCTGTACCTTCAGTATAAAAGGGTAAAACCTGAGTTTATCCAAATTGTGGATTTTAGTACTATAAGGTACGTTATATCGACAATTTTGCTGTCATCTTCACCACCGCTTCCTCATTCCAGAAAGGTTGAGACTTCGCTTCAGTCTGTCAATTGCTGTAGCTGTTATTATCCCTACCCTTGCGGCTATATGGACCTGCAGAGAGATGGCAGATAGACGCTGAGCATTCTTAATTTTTAGCTGTTCTAGATCAAGATGTTCTTGTGGTAGGCAGTCCATATTGCATAAAAAAGACAGCTCGATATCGAGCTTGTCGACGAGTTTTGTTCAGTAATGCCCTGATCACACGTACCGAGTTCAGGGGCGAGACAGCAGATTGGAACTCGACCGAGAGAGTAGGGTGGGCAACACCTACTGTGTTTACACACATTTTGATTTTCCTGGTGACAGTGAGTCAAAAGTAGCTACACGCTGAACAAACAATGCAAGTTGCTAGAGGTGCGTCGCGCGGCCGCTCGCTACGACGACGCTACTGGCGAGTGATCAAGTTCATACCTGCCGAGTGGCGAGCGAGTCGGCACGGGATAGGCTGAGGCGAGTGCGGCGGTGGGCACTCGGCCTAGTAAACAAACCAGGGTCCGAGTGACTCGCTCGCCATTTTGCTAGGCCGAGTACTCGGCCGAATACTCGTCACATAGTACACACGAACCGAGCACTCGACCGAGAACAATCTGTCGCCATTCTACTCGGTACGGTCGACCAAGAAAGTGGTCTACCACTTTTGACAAAAGTTTCTGTGAGATCAAAATTATCACAAGGTTGACATTGTCACTGTCATAATATTATGGCAAGGGGAAATCGACCTTGTTGTTTCGTAAGGTTCAAATGAATATCGATCTTGAGGGGGTAGACCAATTTCTTGGTCGACTGTACGTGTAATCATCCTCTATTCTCTCAACTCTCAGAATCCCCTGTAACGCAGTACCCTATCTGCGCTGCTTGATCTGTCCCTAATTTCGATCCAGACACCCAGACATCCATGCGAAAAAGAAAAGCTCGCGCCGGCCAGCGGGCGACGTTTAGACAGATCCCTGATTGGGTTCCAGAGCTTTGTGGCCAGACAAAAGCTGGAAGAAAACTGGGGCATTCATTCATTGGAAATAGTGTTTCCATTTTCTAGTGATGTGTGTTAATTTCTATGGCTGAGTGGGTGAATGGCAGCCGGTTTGTTCCTGGTAATGGGAGCAGGGTCTTTTAAAGTGTCTGGTGATGTTTTCTGGATGTTCGTTACTCGTTTATCGGTGAGGTTATTGGATTTAATTTTCGAGCTAAGAGGACAGGTTTTACTGTCTAACGAAATACGCTTTGCTATGTTAGCATGATCATTTACCATGGCAGTAATATACAAGTGACACAACTGTGATAATAAACTTAACCGATTCTGACATTATTACTTTTGCTATTACGTGTGCTTTCTCTGCCTCATTTGGAAAGGTTCATTTAAAAAGGCGTAATGTATGTATGCATGACTATAAAGCCAGTGGTTACTGAGTTTGACTATAAAGCTTAAGGTCCTAAGTTCAATTTCAGTTCGGAACAGTTCTTTGTATGACGACTATTTGCATTCAAATCTTGAAAGTCTGAATAAGGAATGTTTATCCCTTACGTAGCACATGTTAGGACTATAAATAGTTCAATTGGAAACGCATTAAATTCACCTGAAATATCCATTCAATTATGTTGCTAAGCAATTTAATCGACTGAAAACCAATTGACATCATTTCAAACCGCTTTCGACTCTCAGCTTCATCAGACTTTACGGTCAGCTATATAAATCACACCATTTCCCACCACTCTTCCAACCAATTAAAACAACCCTGGCGCATGACAAAGATCTCCATTACATACTTCATTTCGACCGCCATCCCGTCCATTCAAAAAAGATGGCAAATTTCCTTTTTAAGTTACCCACGTCACACGTCGCGGCCACAATGGACGCATTAAGAAATGAAGGGCAGAAATTAAAGGATAATAGAGTGGCCTTAATTATTAATTAATTATCGGGATAAGTCCGGGACAGACGCGGACAATGGGCTATGATAACGAGTGGTCATTGTATCCTGCTTCAAAAGAAGACTATTAATTAGAGATGGACGGGGACTAAAATTGCTGGGTTTGGGACCCACTAGAACGAGAATGCTCCAACCTGTCATTGTTAGACCTCTTTCATCTGTTTTTGAACCTTAAATTTAGCTGATGCGGTTACGAATCGTAAGGTTGTTACAGTTTAGTCTTTATCACATGTCGTGTGCTTTGCTTATCCCATTTATTTTTTACGTAGATGTCATTAGGATACCATACGCACAAAACCAAATGGTGGGCAGGCCTACGTTCACTATTACTGCGCTTATATACTTTCTCTCACCGCCAGAAAGGCTTGGATTATTCTAAATCCATAACATAATAAACATAACACCAGTTTCCCGAATGGACTAAAATGAGGACATAAAATGTTAAACAAAACTAAGGCTCCTTAATTATTAGTAGCCACTTTAAGGCTATATTTTAGATTACCAGTTAGATAAAAGAGGTATTATATTGACCGGTTTTAACATGTTTCCTAAGTCGCCTCTTACGACATCCTTACAAAGGCAATTCAATTCAAAAACAAAACTTAAACATAACGATCACTGGCGTTGTTCCTGACGACAATGAGTTACGAATTGCCCCAATTTTTTTATACTACTGCAAAGTTTGCAGCTACATTGAATACCAGTGCAAATACTGTCAAATAAAGAACGAAACAAAGTCCAACGTTCACCCGGACAATACGAGTAGACTTTTAGGATATAAAATGTATACAAAAAGCGCCCGATAAGCACTGAACGCCATAAAATTGTGCATATTGATATCGAGAATTGAAAATAACGCTCTGCGGAAGGCATAAAACGCTGGAGTTATACCCCTTGGTGGCATACCGCGGTATAATATTCAGTATCTATGTAGTTTAGTCCACGACGCTGGAATTTCTTGGTACTCCGTTCATATGAATACCACAAGTTTCTTGGCTAAACGGCTATGAAATATGAATTTGATCACGTTTTTTTTACTTGTGTTAGATTATTTGCTTTGGAAAATGTTTTAAACGTTTAACTACCTATTTCCTGCGTGGTGTCGGGATTGAATGACACTTCTTCATTACATCCGTTAAGTTTTCGTTACGTTCTTCATTAAACAAATATGTTAAGGCATAGCATAGGTATTTATAGGTTAAGGTATACTTTAGGCAACAGGCTAGCAACCTGCCACTATTGTACCTGCCACCTCAAAACCTAAAAAATATTACGCTAGAAGTGGCCACAAAACGTGAAATAGTCATCGTTTTGTCTATGTAGCGTTTTGTGTGCTCTGCCTACCCCGTTTAGGAATACAGGCGTGATTGTATGTATCTATGTATGTATAGGTATTTTATGAGACAGGTTAGCAACAGTGGCGTTCCTAGGCCTGATTGTTAGGGCAAGCAGACTCGATTTTGGGACCGAAAACTTTTTTTATTTCAGCTTTATATGTATGTACTTTTTACTTTACTTTATTTTAAATGACAAACAACATCTACATCAAAGTCAACATCTTTGAAAAACACCGCGGTTGTTTTCAACTCGCGCGTTATGCTTTGAAATACTCTCAGCTGACTGAGTAGGTAGATTATGCAGTTCCAATTCGTTGTTTAACGAAATTACCAAATGCAAGTGCGGCACTCATGTGATTTTGTGAATTCATACATACACAGGTTGGATTACGGTTTTGTTGAAGAAACGAGCGTTTTTCTCTCAGCAAAGTTTAAAAAATGTAACTTACTGGCGCCGCGCCGTTCCCTCTGCCATTTAAAACTCTTACGCGGCATAAATTATCACAAGGAACAATTTCCTCCATTTTCCACAGTATTTACACTAATCTTAATACACAAAATCACGTTACAATATTCAATAATTCAATTAAACTATCGTAACTAAACACTATCAACATGTCGTAGCTAAGAGCTAAGAGAACGCCATTAAATTACTAAATAAAATAAAACTCGGTGTTGCCACAAGGCGGACTGCAAAGCCCTTAAATTTAAACTTCAAAATTTCAATTGAAATCGTAATTCGCGTTTTTTCAAATATAAATTTTATATATTAATGATATAAAATAAGAATATTTTTATTGTATCTTAAATTGTATTTATTATTTAACGATGATATAAATAAATAACATCTGTCTTAATCGGCAAATTCACAAACAAAAATAATAACATTGGTTAAAGTTCAAAGCTCATGAAGTGCTAAATTCACTTTTACTTAGTTTGAAATTTAAGCGATTAAAGGCCCAATGAAAATACTTAACATGTTACTTAATTAAAAAAATGCTTTTTGTCGAAAACGTATTTCGAATTTTACATGACCTTGAAGGATTTCCTACTCTCAGTATTTTCACAATCCTTAGCTATTATAATAATAAATAAACCACATTATTGGATTTCCAAAATCCGAATACGAAAATACGGATGAATAGTGAAATATGAACAAATACTACCGAAATTTGCCTAAACGGCAACATTCGTAAGGCACTGCTAAGACATGGCGTTAAGATGTGTGCGTGTGGCGATCACGCCATTTTGAAATAATTCTGTCGCTGCGGCGACCGCCACGCGAAAAAGCGCCTTAGCGTGGAGTATTTAAAACCTACTTTTGGTAAACTATTTTGAGAAAACGAAGCCTGGCTTTTATGATTTCATTTAAAACGTCATTTAAACGATTTGATCTTTCATCTGGTGCCTATGTATCGGAAAGAGATGAAATGCGAAAAGCGTCGGAGCCCATACAAGCCCACAAAAAGAAAGATTTTATTTTAAATGTTTACGCGCGAATACGGCGCGCTGAAATTTAAAGAAACATTTTGATCGCGTTTGGGGTCTTTGACCTCAGGTTCTAGTGAACACGTGAATTTACAAATAAAATGATGGGGAGTTTATAAATGTAAATAGAAGGCAATATTTCATCATGTCACGATTGTAAGGCAAGCAGTGCTTTTGGGCTTGTATGAAAGTACCGCCACTGGTTAGCAAGCTGTCATTATTCTACCTCTTCCATCTGTTCTCTAACCTAAAATTATGCTAGAAGTGTCTGCGAAGCGTGAAATAGTAAGGTTCTTCTATGTAGCGTCTCGTGTGTTTCACCAACCACTTTTTTAGAACTTATCATGATTGTATGTATGTAAGTAGCCCCTGAAAAACAGCTCACTCACATCCATACTCGTCCCTTCCCCTCGGACTCCCCACTCATCTCACTTTACGACCCCAATTTTGATCAAAATCCCAAATTCAAATCTTATCCTTATCAATCCTGATCGAAAACCGAAGCAAGCTTAAAATTAACCGCTACCTAGAGTTGTTGCTTACAAAGGTTAAGCTCCTCGCAACGAAAGCTTGAGTTAATTCAGAGAGCTTACACGCAGAGCTTCCTGGCAATCCAATAAGGGGCTAGTTATTGTAAAGCTTGTTATGGCGACACGGGCTTATGGTCAGCCCATTTTCAAACCATGTCCCTGTAAATTGTTAATAAATTTTTCATCACACTTGCTCGTCAATGGTGTTATAACAAGCGCGTATCCTATAGGACAAAGGCCTAAATAGTAACCGCGGGAGTTCTCATTACTTTAAACCCTAAGGGAGGAAAAGCTTAGTTTTAAAATTTACAAGAGTTAGTATAGATACGTTAGTTCAGACTAAGGAGGTTACAAGTCATCAACTATTAAAACTAAAGTATAAACCAAATTTTAAATTTAACATACATACATACATACAATACATATTCTCACGCCTGTATTCCCAAGAGGGGTAGGCAGAGCACATGAATTCAAAAAAAAAAAAAAAATTATATTAATGCATGAAACTTTATAAATTTAATACTTTGGATGTGTGTCAACACGTTTTTTAATATGCATAATTTGTAAATTTGTTTGGACCTTTTTGGCAGAATCTGCCTGAATGACCGTTCGAATTCTGTAGGAAACATAGTTCTTGTCTGTGGTATATGATTAAAAAAAAGTGTCAATAGGCCTAAACGCACTGACAGCGCAAGCGGAACGGCGCGGCGCGGTGGCGTGACGTCACGCAATTTCTGCAGTTTTATGTTTTCCTCGCAAATGTGATGAAAATCATTGTGTGTATAACGGGCAGTAAACTAATTACAAATTCGAGTTATAAAAGTCCTCCGCCTTCAGCGTCGGGATTCTAACAGACTCTCGTTAGTAATATCCACTTTACGGCCCTTACTTCACAATGTACTATTTTACGGCTCTTAATTTACAATCTACTATTGACCTCAATACCTAGAACCCAACATAAGTTTAGCCTAAGGTCATCGTATACTCTTACGTCGATATATCAAGAGGCTCCAAGGAAACGACCGGGCCAATTCATTAACGGCCCCCTTGAGGCAGGGTATCTCTATATTTTTTCTAATTCTCTCTCACCTGTCCGCGAGTGCCTTATTTACGATAGCCTTATTTATCTATTGCTGAACGCAGTAGTGTGTGGCACCTAGAAAATACGCTAGAAGTGGCAAAGTAGGACCGGATAGCCCAGCGGTTAGAGAACCTGACTGTGAAGCTTAAGGTCCTGGGTTCGATCCCCGGTCGGGGCAGATGTTTGTATGATGAATACGAATATTTGCTTTCGAGTCTTGGATGTTTATCTATACATACATACATACATACATATTCTCACGCCTGTATTCCCATGAGGGGTAGGCAGAGCACATGAATTCAAAAATTCAGTGCCACGTTTAGCAAATTCAGGGTAACCAGATGGTTAAACGTGATATTGCAGTGACAGGTTGCTAGTCCATCGCCCACAATACACAAACCCTTTCCCAGAGTCGACTTTTACGACACCCACGGGAAGAAAGGGGGAGGAGCTATTCTAACCCGGCACCACACGGGTTTATCTATATATATAAGTATATTTATCCGTTGTCTAGTACCCATAACACAGGCATTAAATTGCCTACTTTGGGACTAGGTGATTGGTGTAAAAATTGTCCAGTGATATTTATTTATTTATTTATTAATAGCCACGGTTCCATGTGTTCTGCCTGCGTCAGGTGGGAATACAGACCTGATGCATGTAAAAAGGCTCTGAGAAGTATTTCCCGGTATTTTCATGTAAAAAAACGTTAATATGAATATAATTGTCCAAACTTTTGTTCGGTCAAGAACTCTAATTCATGAGCCACCATAGAACCTTTTCAAAGAAAAAAATACGATTTCCCTTGACAATTAATAGGATGTCACTATGACGTTTACTGTGAATTGATTCCATGGTGGCTCAAGGATTAAAGTAGCATCGTAATATCGAACGATTGCATGTGCATACGCTCCAACTAACGAGACTAGAGTACGGGACGTAAGGTAGGTAAAACACAGGGAGCAATGACATGAAAAGCGATGAAACATTTGTCTCCCACATACATACATATTCTCACGCCTGTATTCCCAAGAGGGGTAGGCAGAGCACATGAATTCAAAAATCCAGTGCCACGTTTAGCAAATTCAGGGTAACCAGATGGTTAAATGTGATATCGCGGTGACAGGTTGCTAGCCCATCGCCCACGATACACTAACCCTTTCCCATAGTCGACTCTCACGACACCCACGGGAAGAAAGGGGGAGGTGCTATTCTAACCCGGCACCACACGGGAACCCACAAGGTCCATAATTAAAATTTTCAGGAAATATTTTACAAAGAACCACCGGCCACCCTGAATAGATAAAAAAAGGACAAGCAGGTCCTTAAAGTACCTTTCACCTGTCACTTGTTACAGCAACAATGGCGCAAACTAATATCCAAAAGTTGCAAACATTTAAACGAGAGGCCCTCTAGCAAACTGTCACGTTCCCATTATTCCGACTCGTAAGTGCCAACTTACTTTCCACTTATCGACACGAGTAAGTTGGCGTTAACTTGACAATTCGCCTCATGGGATATGACACGGCCTTTCTAAACTTGAATCGTTTATACCTTCGGCTAGTGTTTTACTTTTTTTACAACTGAAGCAAAAGGAAAGGTTACTGATCGTTTTCTATGTCTTTATCCCTTAGGTGCATACGGTATCAAAAATGATACCGTGTCTTTTCACCACTATAAAATATTTTTAGTCTTTCTCGCCACGTTCTAATACCAGTATTTGGTTACCTTTGCTCAAATACTTCAAAGAAAAAAAAGAACTGTCAACCCTATTACAGCCATTTTTATACTAAGTGTCAAAAGTTTGAATTGTGCGGCTACTTTTTGCAAAAGGTGAAATTGCAAGTTTTCATTTTTTTTTAACTGGCGGATCATGAGATATTTCCAATTGGAAAAAAATGTATAAGAAAGGTTAGTGTTTATATTTATCGGGCATTATAGAAGTTTTTGTGAGATTTGTGATATTACAATAGTTTTTTTGAGTTTTCGATTGGTATCGAAAATGATACTCCATGTGATGTCGTCTTTTTTTCTAGTATCAATAATGATATTCCATGCACTACGCTTATTTTTCTACTAGCATGGTTTATAGCACTTTTTTGAGTTTTTTTATACTTTACCAATATTTAGCAAGTAGTGTGGGCATGTTAATAAAAGCTTATTTTCATGCCCACCATCACCACATAGGGTTTGTCTTAGAAAAGGACGTAGAAGCACTGTTGATTCAGATAGAAGAATAAAAATATCGGAAGACAATGCCGAGTCCGAAGGAGATGATCTGGAGTTTTATTAATCACTCGAAGAACTGCAAACGATTCTCGAGGAAGAAGAGGCAACAGAAGAACCTACAAATATGGCAGAAGAATTAAATTTTATAAAAAAACCTGGTTCAACTAGGTATCCCAGATCCTCATTTTATTAAACGAGAACAGGCCATCGCCGAGTTCACAAGATCCGTATATACCTATAAATACACAAAAACATGAATTTCATTTGTAGCTAATGTTTTGCGATTGTTTAGATTCTATTTTTGTAGTTTATTTTTTATTTACTAATTATTTTAGAACATATTTTTTTAGTGCTTGCTCCATGGAGTATCAAAAATGATACCAAGTGTTTTCGTCAAAAAAAAAATATAAAAAAATGATAACGATTTTTTTTACTATTTTTCCTGGCATTCACCCATATTTCCCAACCAAATATATTTTTTTCGTGAAAAAATATTAAATCATGCACCTAAGGGTTATAATTCAGTAGAGTAATTAACCGACTTCAAAAAGGAGGAGGTTCTCAATTCGACCTAATTTTTTTTTTTTTTTTGTGTGTTACTCGATATCTCGAAAACCCGTGAACAGTTTTTTAATTTTTTTTTTTAATTGAAAGGGTATAATAACTCGAAATTGGTCCCATTGGCACGAAACCAGGATCTGATGTTGGAATCTTGGAGAAATCGAGGGAACTCTTCAAATTTTATATGGAGATGTACGGCGTTTTTGGTAATTTGTTGATGAAGACAAGATTTTACATTCAGTAAACAGAATAATTTTAAAATATTGCTAATTTGAAGTCGGTTTTTTTTGTTTAAAATTATTTTTAAAATGAGTTCGGATATGGTTGCGTGTTTTAAGTACATTCCCTAGTTGGTTGTGTGTTGTTGAGCTTAGAGTAATACCTCTCCATTTTTGCTATGTATGCATTAGGTGATAGGCTAGCAACCTGTTACTATTATGCCCGCTTTATCAATTATTAATTCTAAAATGACGCTAAAATGCAACAAAACCTGTAATAATCATTACACGCATTTCGTTCAACGGGGCTTTAAGCCAACATTCATTTCGTCCAAAAACTTAAAAAGTATGTGCTAAGTGACTACGAATCTAAGAACAGTCATGATTTTTGTCAAATTATGCTGATCAATTGAGAATACAGACCTGATGTTCTATGTATTAAAATTTAACATGAATTTAACACTCATTTCGTTCCTTCAGGGAATCAAATCCGACACCCGACCGTTACTGGCTGGATTTTTATACTCGGCTTAAACGAGGTATCTCACTTATACAAGCTAACAAGTAACCAGATACAAGATCGAGCGCTTCCTTGGTTTATAGCAGACTTATCTGCCAAGCAAGCTTGAAAATGTTTTGAAATGCGGATGAATACGTAGAAAAATGGTCATGTATTGTTCTAAGATTCTCTGTGACACGTTAGTGTTTCAAATAACGAATTTGACCGTTCTTTTGTTTCAACATTCAATCAAAAGTGAGCTATTTTTATCAAGTTTGTACTAGGTGTTATAATATTAAGACGTAGGTTACAAAAAACTATCAGGTCAAAATTGACAAAATATTTTTAAGCAAATTAAAGTAGGTGCTGTAAGTTTATTCAAGCAACACTGGTGCGTAAAACATGTTTTGAATATATTTTAAATATTCAAAACATTCTAGAACGATTTTTGTTATAAAGATTTTAAAGATCGTGTCATCTTTGCTTTGAGCTCCACCTAACGATTAGCAAACAGAGATCTTTCCCACAAGCTAATCTCAATAAAATTAACTCTATATAATTATGTTTCGGCTAGTTGTGTCATAACCAGGGGTCGGATTTTTCATCGCATGATCCGAGGCAAGAAAACTATGGAGTCGATATTAAAATTAAATTATTATTTAAACCATACTCATACTCATTCATTTAATTAAGAATGAAATTAAATTGTAAATGTAATAAATCGTTATGAGTAGAAATAAGTTACATAGTAAATAAAAATAAAGTAAAATAAAACATTACTTTTATTTTGTGCATCTAGTTTCCAATAATCATAAAGCTTGTAGATACAGGAATGAGTGCCTCAAAATCTTGACAAGGTATAGCATGTGCACTGTCCATTTCAAAATTACAATTGTAAAACGAGTAAATAATGGCAAATTTTTCCATATTTCAATTTTATTCATTTAGATTAATTTTCGATTAACATTTTTAATCTGTTAACCTGCACAAGGGGCAAAGTATTACGGGACTAAGAAAATTAGTGAGTATGAGTATGAATATGAATTAAAAGTTTAATTTTAATATCGACTCCATAGTTTTCTTGCCTCGGATCATGCGATGAAAAATCCGACCCCTGGTCATAACATAAGCAAAGACTTGATTTTTAATATGGCTTTGATAAAAAGACCTGAATGTATCCTTTTTATTCATGACAGTTTTATGTTCAAAGGATCCCCCTCTATTAGTTTTAATTCCATTCGAGTCTTGAACTTTATTAGCCGGGTCGGTGCTCATTACCGATCCAGCAACTTGGCTCCGATTTGACTAATTTCTCGGCCTGGTGCCAGCGGGTTGTTGCAATTTTTTACACTGTCCACTTGCTCGTGAATTGTGGGCTATAACTGCAAAGAGCCGTGTTCGATTGTTGGACGCCGTAAACACAATTAATTTTGTATTTGGCGAGTCATTTCGATATTCTGTACTTATTGTATAACAAGTACTTATTTAGTATTGAATATGTAGCGCCCCAGCGCCACATTCGTTGAATAGCCGAACTAAGCGATCCTTCATCGCGCTAACAAAATTTAATTTCGATGATCGGTTGCATGAATATAAATTCTAACTTTTTCTCTGTGGACTTCGGTGGTTGTCGAGAGAGGTACTCCTATTGGAGTCTTTCCTACAAATAAACTATTAGTATTTTTATCCAAGACATGGTTAACAAGATGGATAGAGATGGCGGGACGACCTGGATATGTTTCACAGCGACAGGCCCTATAGAGCGCTCTGTATCGGGAGGAATGAATAACATTGGGGGTCATACCTTTGCCTTGATATATTGGTACTCCGACTAGATAATTTAATTACAGAATTTATTAACCCGAATATGTGGTTTAATTTCTTGCTTTTTCAATATTATTTTCTAGTAGGTAAATGTTCCTTTACAGTAAGGACAAAAAGACAAATTAGAAGAAAATGCGATTCATAGCTTTGTTCTATTATTGAAACAGGCAGTTGGCATTATCTATACTAATATAATAAAGCTGAAGAGTTTGTTTGTTTGTTTGTTTGTTTGTTTGTTTGTTTGTTTGTTTGAACGCGCTAATCTCAGGAACTACTGGTCCGAATTGAAAAAATCTTTTTGTGTTGGATAGACCATTTATCGGGGAAGGCTTTAGGCTATATAACATCACGCTGCGACTAATAGGAGCGAAGAAACATTGAAAAATGCGGGAAAAACGGGGGAAATTAGTCACTATTCCACGCGGACGGAGTCGCGGGCACAGCTAGTTACCTATAAAATTTCACTAGCCATTTCCTGCGAGAACTTGGTAGGTATGCATTTTTCCGGGAAAATAAAATATTTTTTTTTATTCAAGGTCTCACCTTCCTATGTGCTGTAATTATCAAAATTACGCACACTGACTCACAAACGTTAGCTTTTACAATTTTAGTGCGATGTGATAATTAATTCCCCGCCGCGCCAAAACATTCCCACTATAACTTGTACCAATCCCGCGTTTCATTAGCCGACTAACTCCAAAGTGAATTTTAATGCATCTTCGTTGTTCGAGAACCTTCCGCTTTGTTGTTGCGAGAAAAAAGTTTAGAAAAGTTAAGTTTTTTGTTCCAGCGCCGCTCGAATGCGGATGAGCTGCCAAGGCGTTCGTTAAGCGCGGAGCCGATGGTTTTGCCAACCTAAGAAAAAGACAGAAATCCATACATTACCTATAAAATTTATAAAACCGCCAACTGCTGGTGAAACTCGCACACGAAGCGTTCTATGAGTTGCGATATACGATTAAAAAAACCTACGTATAAGATCCCATTCAAACCAAATTTAGGTGGAAGTTTGCGTGGTAATACAAATACATCTTTTTTTCTAGTTTTATCGTTCTCTTATCTTAATAGTTCGAGGGAGGGAGAGGGCACACGTTTTACAACTTAAGAAAATAAAATAGAAAGATATTCTACTCGTATGGGTTTGATAAAAAAATGAAAGTTTCAGTTTCAGTTCTCAGTATGGAAAACACACAATAATTATTGATATTTTTCAATTTTTTGTGTAAAAATCTTAATGCGGTTCACAGAATACGTATTCACCAAGTTCAAACAATATACCTATGTATTATGCGTCAGCAATAACTTTTCAAGAAACTCATCTTTTTAATGCTTGAAAAAAATTGTCTCAATTAAAGTCAGAGTGACATAGAGTTAGTGTTGCCACTTAATTAACAGGATTCAGCTTTCATTTGACAGACTAAACATAAACATCCATAGACCAAGCTACTTTATTCCACATCCCAACTTCACATTCGTAACCTGATCATTTCCCCGGCATGCTTTTATCAGCGACATAAATTCCAAGATAAAAATTGAATACAATGCAATCGGACGACGACGCGCCGAGGGAACAATCGTATTCCCGATAACCGAATAATCGAATTCGACTAAACTTTCGGGATGTTTGGGCGAAATATGAAAACATGGTCCGATACCGAATGCAATCTCAACCCTTCGGAATCAAAGTCCGTGTACATAAAAAAGTTAATACAAAAGATATGGGACGATTTTTTTATTGTATCGGGTCTCGTATTCTTGGGATACGCTTTATTTCCAGTTTGTTTGGAGATCAATGTGATACGGTTCAGGGCGTTTTTGAGATACAGCTGTTTGTAGAAAAGCTACATATTTGTTATTAACTTTATTTTAAACTATTTCTGAATAGCTTAGTGGTTAGGAAACTAGACTATGGAGATTGATGTCCCAGGTTCTATCTCTTGTCGTGGGAGATTTGCACTGAAATAAAAACTAGATAAATTAAAGAAACTATTAGTGACATAAAACCGTCGGATAGGCGCGCCGCAGCCGTGGCGCGTAGCTCCAGATGATGGGTCATGAATTGGCCCGAAACATGTCAACCTAATTTAATGTAAAGACATGAGTAGACCCGTTTTATTTCACTATCTTTGGGATAGTATGAGAAAAATTGTAAATTAAAAAAAAACAGCTAGTCAATTTAATACATACATACATATAATCACGCCTGTATTCCCAAACAGGTAGGAAGAGCACACAAAACGCTACATAGACAAAACGATGACTATTTCACGTTTTGTAGCCACTTCTTGCATAATATTTTTTAGATTTTGAGGTGGCAGGTACAATAGTGACTGGTTGCTAGCCTGTCGCCTAAAATATCCCTTAACATAATGTCCTTAGTCGCCTCTTACGACATCCACGAAAGAAATAGAGAGGTGTTATTCTAAACCCGACACCACACGGAGCCAATTTAAAGGCTATAATAATACACTTACACAAAATCAAGTTACTTATGTGTTTACCGGGCCCGGCTTGGTTGATTAAGAGCGTGCAAACAAAATTCGGTGATTTTGATGTTTTTCAAATGCTTTAGAAAGCTATAAATCCTTAAGTTTTTAAAGAAAAACTACTGTAACATATAAATAAACTCTTTTTCTAGGGATTAACGGAAAAAAATATTTTATTAGCAACACAGATTTCTTTTACTTAGCCAATTTGTTGAAGGGTTTTCACAAAAATACGCGTCAGAGCTGTCTTTCACTTGAAAATTTTCCATTAAAATTTACCATAAACGATATAAACTTGTTATTATCTGATAGACAATATAGTCTACTGGGGATTAACGGATTAACATGAATCAAATTATTGGTTTTTATTATTCAAATATCATTTTACATAATTTCAAAGTTGAACCATTACTTTATTTTTTTTCTCATTGATTTTAATGTAATTACAAATGAAACAATTTTATTGTAAATTTACAGAATATGTTTAGTCTAACCATATTTTTTTCATGGCTAAATATGAGTTAATTTACATTTCACGATTTTTTAAACATTGGTCCAAAACCACTAAGGTCAGGTGGGGGAAGAGAAACGCAGGGATAAGAGGGCTCTACAGACCATAATCACTCATAACTCGACGAGTTATGGTCTGTGGTGCCTCTTACCCCTGCCCTGCCCCTGAATTTCTCTTCCCCCACCTGATCTTATATTACGTTCGTAAAAAATGTGTGCGCCCTCTTAATACACGAGTTGTAACGAAAACAAGCTGCCAGAAAGCTTATTCATTTGCTTGCAGTTCCTAGTTTGCTCTAGAAATTAACATCGTTCTTCAATAAATATTTATTAAGCTTAATTCAGTTCTTAAGCACGAGAAATATGTTTCGAGTGAAAGACTCGCCAGAGGTGTTTATGATTGTAGCTTACACCAGGGGGGTGTCACTCCGCCGTTCCGCCGCCGAGCTACAAGTACATATCGGCGGCCTCATCGATGAGGCCTAATCAGTGGTTGCCGCGCACTGACCCGCGGCGCACGCGCGCCTCTTTTTTTACGCAGCACGATTCAGTTTACATCGCAAACGCGTGTCATATTTTAATTAGCAAAATGAATCCAAAATATTCTGTATTACAGTCGATTGTCGGGAAAATGAAAAATATAAATTATTATATTCGACCCCGCGTCATAGAATAAATAAAAGTGTAACCGCTAAGTAGGTATAGCTAAAGATACATTAGGCGACATCGCTCGACATGTCGCGCGACTTATATCCGCGTATATACACGTGTCGCACGACAAATAATCATCATCATCATCATCCAGCCTATATGTATACGTCCCACTGCAGGGCACAGGCCTCCTTTCAGTATGAGAGGGCTTGGGCTATAGTTCCCACGCTGGCCCAGTGCGGATTGGGAACTTCACACACAACATTGAATTGCTTCGTCGCTGTGTGCAGGTTTCCTCACGATGTTTTCCTTCACCGAATAGCTCGTGGTAAATACCAAATTCTATATCGCACATAAATTCCGAAAAATTCACAAAAATTCGACAAATAAAATAATGTAACGCAACAAATGTCGCCTGATGTATCTTTGGCTTAAATATTACAAACAACATAAATCTGATAGATACCTACATACATACAATCACGCCTGTGTTCCCAAATGGGGTAGGCAGAGCACACGAAAAGTAATATTGACAAAACCATGATTACGTTTATATCGCAGTCACTTCTAGCATAGTTTTAGGTTTGCAAAGATGGAAGAGGTAGAAAAGTGACAAGTTGCTAGCCTGTCGCCTAAAACATACCTAAACCTATTTCCTTAGTCGCCTGTTACGACATCCACGGAAGAAATAGAGAGGTGTTATTCTATTCTGACACCACGCGAATAGTTAGGTATTTAATTAAAGTATTGACTTGACAACCCTATTTTCGGGTCATTTGACAAGGTGTGGAGTAATGTCGACCTTCGCGCGGCGCCAGAGAGCTCAATTTCGGCTGCTAGCGTGCGGTCCGTTTGTTAATAATAATTGTGTAGGCACATAAAAAGGCGGCATTTGTGAAAATCAAAGCAGTGAGGCTTCTGTACTTGTACTATTATCTATTCTGTGCTTACACTGGAAATTTAGTTGAAATAACGGTCACGACTACCACGATGAAATTAAAAAAAAAAAAACATTTTGTCGAACGATATACAATTCAGTACGTTACTTTCAGTTCTATATTTTTTAGCAGACGTACCTATACTCCGTTCATTTTTAATATTTGAATTTCAACAGCTAACATTTTACACATTTTTAAGTAACCGCAAGGCATTACCGCAGACACTGACACTTTTTGTGATGAAAACATTATAACAAACAATAATAACTGTTATTGAACTATTCTATCGTTAATTAATCATTTCGATCTTACCTTTGGAATTCAGAGAAAAAAAATATTTTCATCCGTTAAATTTCTAATCTTAAAACAAAGACTGTAAGACAAGTATAAGTTACATTGATAGCTCTAAAACACTAACAGAACCAAAGCCGATCACCTCACCCACAAAAGCGAGAAATCCGCAAAAGAACTATTTTTATCTGCTCCAAATAGTCCGAATCCCAAAAAACTCCCGGATGCATTGTTAAAACTGTAACTAACAAAAACAGCGCTGCTAATTAAAGGGTTCCTCTACTTTTTCCCCACCTGAGTTGGTTTGTTCCCGACTGATCCCTAAAAAGCGGGCTTACCGTCTAACACCCAGCTACAGACTAACCCAAGGCTGGCCAAACCCAGGCCCGCGGGCCATAAAGTGGCCCGCCAAGGCATTTGAGGTGGCCCGCCCAGCATGTTCGGCCAGCAAACTCACTTCGCGCGGTGGCAGCGCTTGCACCTGATTGCTCGTCATGCAAAATCGTAGTGGCCCGCCGTCGTCACAGTCTTGAAAATTTTGCTCGCCTGGAAAATCTATTGGCCAGCCTTGGGCTAACCAGTCACTATTATACCCCTTTTATGTAACGTTAAAGCTGAAATTGTGCTCAAAGTGGCTACGTAACATGGAATAGTTTCAATTTTGTCCACGTAACGGTCATGTGCTCTGCTTAAAATTAAATGTACTATGGAACCAATTAATTCCTGACCCACTATAGAAACTTTTTACAGTGAACGTCTTGGTGGCATTACTTTGCTCGTCAAGAAAAATCTTTATCACGTTTACTGTGACAACGTCCTGCGGTGAGTCAGGATCAGGAATCAATTGATTTGGTTGTACAACAAAAACATACGCATGTAACTATACCTACCTAGCATTTCAGGTAAGCACCTCATTTCGGAATGCGGTAGTGATGTATGCAGATTATTCGAAAATTTGGTCATTTTTGTTTCTACCTATTCTGAATTCAGCACAGTATTCTCCACAGTCATTAAAAATTGCGTAGATTCGCAATAGGAAAAAAACAATATTCCACAATAAACAATCCCATGTGGTGTCGGGACAAAATAACACCTCTCCATTTCTTCCGTGGAGGTCCTAAGACGCGACTAAGGAAATAGGTATGCTTTAGGCGACAGGCTAGCAATCGGCTAGCAACCAGTCACTATTATACGACCTCTTCCATCTGTTTCCAAACTTAAAATTATGCTAGAAGTAGCTGCGAAGCGGGAAATAGTCATAATCATGGATTCGTCTATGTCACGTTTCGTCTGCTCTGCCTACAACGGCTTAACCCCTCGTATGCGGGAAAGGAAAAATATACTGCATTCGAGCCTCTTCTGTTTCAATATCTACAAATTACATACATACATACATACCGTCACGCCTCTTTCCCACAGGGGTAGGCAGAGACCACTTTGTTCCACTCGCTACGATCCTGACATACCTCTTTTGCTTCATCCACATTCATTAGTTTCTTCATACATGCTCGTCGATTTCGGGTACTCTTGACCTGACCTGTTTCCAAAACGTCCGCGATTTGGTCACGGAACGTCCGTCTAGGTCTTCCCCTCCCAACACATCCATTCACACTTCCAGCATAGATCTGTTTAGTCAATCTTCTTTCATCCATCCTCTCTACATGACCAAACCAGCTAAGCATACTTCTTTCTATTCTAGTCACTACATCTACTTTCACGCCAACTCTTTCCCTTATCACACTATTTCGTATTCTGTCTTTCAGTGTTACACCTTCCATACTTCTTAACGCTCTCATTTCTACCGCATTTATTCTACTTTTATGCTTCGTTTGCCATACCCAACTTTCGCTACCGTACATTAGTGTTGGAACGAGCACCCCTCTGTGGACAGCCAGACGCGCCTTTTTCGACACCTTCTCGCTGCTCACAAAGGCGCGCAGTGCTCCATTGACCATATTCCCTGCATTCACTCTTCTTTCAATATCAGTTTCACACTTCCCATCTTTCGTAAAAGCCGATCCCAGATAAACAAACTCTTTTACTTGTTCTACTCTCTCACCCGCAATCATAATATCACATTCTGTCCCACAATCATCTCTTTCAAACACCATAACTTTTGTTTTGCTCACATTTACTTTCATACCTTTCATTTCCAATGCGCCACATAAAATATTAACCATCCTCTGCAACTCCTCCTCCGACGATGCGACCAACACTTGGTCGTCGGCGTATAGGAGGCATTTGATGGTCAACTCCCTCATTCTTAGTCCACAGTCATTCGTTTTTAAATCATTCAGGCAGGTATCCATGAATAGGTTGAACAGCCACGGAGACGCGACACAACCCTGTCTAACACCTCTTTCGATGTTAAACCAGTCAGTATACGCCCCGTTTATCCTCACACAAGCACTAGAATCCTTATAAAGAGATTTTAGTGCTCGTATCAGACTACTGTTCACCCCATGCATGGCTAACGCTGACCACAACTCATTCCTCATGACCCTATCATAAGCCTTCTCCAAGTCGATGAATAAGCAATATACTTTTTGGCCTTTGGCCATGAACTTTTCGGTTATGCACCGCAAGGAGAAGACCTGATCCGCGCATCCCATTCCCTTTCTAAAACCAGCTTGTACATCCCATATTTTCTCATCGGTTTCTTTCATAACTCTTTCAATTAGTACCTTTGCATACAGTTTGCCGACGACGCTGAGAAGACTTATTCCGCGGAAATTTTTGCAGTCTAGTTGTGACCCTTTTCCCTTGTACAACGGCACAATCACAGCCTTGCACCAATCCTCAGGTACCCGACCGTTCGTCCAACACAAGTTGAAAAGGTGGTACAACAGACTAGCTACCACGCCCTCACCGGCTCTCAACATTTCGACCGACACCCTATCATACCCCGCAGACTTTCCTAACTTCATTATTTTCATTGCGTTCAAAATTTCATTCATACTTATCTCATTATCTTGACTACTTTCACTCATTTCTCCTGTCTGAGCTGGTACTGGTACTTGTACCTGCTCTTCTCCTCTTTCGAAAAAGCTTTCAAAATATTCCTTCCATCTCTTTAACACATGCTCTTCTCCTTTTATAATACTCCCATCCTGACTTCTGATCTGATTCAGCTCCGAGGCTGTACTTTTGCCTCGAGCTCTACAAATTATGGTGATTAAAATAAAAATAAAAAAAAAGATATCCTTAAAATGGAGCAGATCTGCTCCGTAGCATACGAGAGGTTAAGTGTCGAATAATTCATACATACATGTATGTATGTCATCATCCAGCCTATATACGTCCCACTGCGAGACACAGGCCTCCTCTCAGTATGAGAGGGCTTGGGCTATAATAGTTCCCACGCGGGCCCAGTGCGGATTGGGAACTTCACACACAGCATTGAACTGCTTTGTCGCTGTGTGCAGGTTTCCTCACGATTAGCTCGTGGTAAATATCAAATTCGATATCGCACATAAATTCCGAAAAATTCAGAGGTGCGAACCAACGACCCTCTGCTTGAGAGGCCACAGGTCGAACCGCTGGGCTACCACGGATTATGTATGTATGTGTACCAAAAATAATTATAATAATCGCTAACCGGGATCAGCTTGTGGGATCAAATTAGAATGAGCCCAAAGCCACGGGTTAATTAAAACTAATTATCTTCTGGCGCGCGAACAAGGGCATTTTTGTTGTTATTCGCTTTTCCTTGTGAATGTAAAGAAAAACGTTAATGGCACTTACCTCGGCATGTTCGGCTTTTACGCTGCCACGAAAAAAACTATTTTAAATTCTACGTGTTAAGTAAAAGAGCTTTGTTTAAGAGCTTTGTTTTTTTTTGAGGTTACTATATTTTATTTCCTCGCACCTTTAAAATGTGATGTTGTAAAAGGTGACTAAGGAAATTATAGATTACTAGCTTTCCGCCCGCGGCTTCGCCCGCGTGGAATTCGGTTAAATTGCGGTATAAAGCGAACATTCCCCCGGGAACATAATTTTTTTCCGGGATAAAAAGTACCCTATTATTTAATCCGGACTTTTATCTTTACGTCTGCAAAATTTCAAAGCCGGTTCAGTTAGTTAAGGCGTGAAAGCGGAACAAACAAACAAAGAAACTCTCTTTCCGACTTATATAATAAATTAGTAAGGATAAGGATAGTAAGGATGCTTTATTTTAGGGGACAGGCTGGCAACCTGTCAGTATGGTGCTAATCAACTAAAGCGTTAACATTATGCTAGAAGTGGCTACGGGAAGTGAAATAGTTATGGTTAATTGGTTATGTCTATGTAGCCTTTTATATGCTCTGCCTACCCCATTTGGGAATACAGCCGTGATGTTTTTGTACATATTCCAAAAGTGGACGGCTGCGGTTCTTAACTTAAGGTTCCGGGTGCGATTCTCGGTCGGGGCTGAAATTTGTGTGATAAATACTAACGTTTTTCTCAAGAGTTGGATGTTTATCATGAGATTTTGATGTACATACATATTTTACCAATGGAAGTTTGTTTACCCGATGTATAGTACAGTCAAGGACTTTAATTCATGAGCCACCATAGAACCTTCTCAAAAAAAAAAACATAACGCTTTCCCTTGATAATTAATGGGATGTCACTAATGACGTTTACTGTGAATTGGTTCCATGGTGGCTCATGAATTAAAGTCCTTGACTGTACCTACCTATCGGTATAAGACTTGCCTTGTTTTTGACTAGGTTAATTGCTGTGAATCACAAAATAATGTATCTCTTCTGTGATTACAGATAAACATTAAACTTAAAACTACCGCGAGACTCACTCGTGGCAGTTGAGTGCGCGTCTGTCCGCTGCAGTGGCGCGTAGCTCCAGATAATGGGTCACGGGTTGACCCGATACATGTCGAGCTAATCTCGGTAATAAAAACGTGAGTAGTTCCGTTATTTCACTATAACATTAAACTTATTCATAAAAACTACTTACATGGGTACTTCGCCTTTCTATCTTGAAATTTACTTTGTTCTTGCTTGAAAATGTAGAAAAACTCAGTTTCCAAGTAGTGCTGAAAGCAGACGGCCGGATACATCGCAGCGGCATGTGTTTACAGCGTTTTGTTCTTTTCTTAAACGTTATTCTGTGCGTTTTATTTTTCATATATTATGTTCTGTTTAAACGTATGCTCCTGCTGAGTCACAGTAATATTATTCAAACAGTAAGATAAGGTAAGTGTACCAATGTTCGACGCCTCAACGCCCAGTAGATGACACCCATCTGTCACCTGTCTTACTATGACATAAGGTTGCAAGTGCCATGTATTGGGTCAGTGTCGAGCACACGGACGTTTACCTTATCTAGATAACGACAGAGGTTAGAAATCAAGCAAGTGATAAGGCTTCGTGAATTTTGTCTGAATCAAACCTACCACAAACCATCAGTTTTTGCATCGTTATGATACAGCGTGGGGAGTGAGATAAAATTTCTCATGTGAATGACTCCAACAGAGATCTCTCTCCAAGCAGATGTAATTTATTTTCATCTCAACGCTCTTGGTTGGCAAAGCATCCGCAAGACGACCGGGTTAAAAACATGTCTTCTATTTAGTTTGTCTCTATGGAAAACTCAGTAGGTCTCACTCTTTGATACCGAAACAAACCGATTGAAAGCGAATTGCATCCACCCTAAACCTGCAGCTTTTACCTAAACGTGGATGGACGTTTTAGTTCCACAATGCTCTTGTCATTCCGTGGTCTCCAGTAGAGACATATAGCCAGCCCATTGCTATTCAAACCACTGAAGTCTAATCGAATGGAAAACTGCTATGTCAATGAACTGGTGTCGCCATTATTTTAAATAAAAAAAAACTACCAGAGATGATAAGAAACACCTTACTAGATTTTATTCCTTGCTGTACTTTTCACACTCCAGAAAAGGACAACAAGCATAGATTCTATTTAAGTTGACGAATTTTATAGAGTCTAATACCTTGAGACGTCACACTGTTAAACGTGTGGTAAACTTAACATGTGGTCTGTGATTGCGTCGTCGATGTTAATAAAAATTTGCGTACTGTTAATATGAATCCACTGTGGCCGTGGTTGCGGCGAGCTTTTCATGCATTTTGCACATGTCATTATACTAATGTAGCGGGAATTTGTAAGAGATTTCAGCCGAGAACTGTTTATTGTACTAAGCAGCGCTCAAGCTCAACTGTTACAATACAATATCCATACATGTATAATGTATGGTTGGTTAGCGGACGTCATCTTGTTAATGATGTTCTAGATTTTACAGAAATAGTAAAAAAAGGCGTAGTATTTCGTAGTAGCCCAGCGGTGTGACCTAAAGCCTCTTATGCTGAGGGTCGGGGTTCGAATCCCAGGCTTACTTGCACCTCTAATTTTTTGAATTTATATGCAAAGTCGAACTTGATAATTACCACGAGGAAATCGGCGAAAGAAAACTTCGTGAGGAATCTTGCACACAGCGACAAATAGAACAATCATGGTGCGTGAAGTTCCCAATCCGCCTGGGAACTAACGCCCAAGCCCTTTCATACAGAGCAGTCAGTGAGACATGTTTGAGCTAGATTATTATAATCACTATTATTTATTATAAAAAGTTCGTTAAAATTAAATCACGTGATTACGGAAGTCGGTGTTAAAGAGGTAGTTTTCAAACACAGCAGTGGCTCTTATGGATATAGACAAAAAGACAGCGCCGCACGCGGCAGCAACAGGAACTAATTACTAATTTAACTACGTTGGCTGTCACGAGATGGCGCTAGCTATGTTCAGTGCTAATCTAATAGTGCATCAAAGTGTGTCAATGATACGTTAGGTTTGTAAGAATTGGTTTCAAGTTTGTCGTTCATACATCTCTCTTATTCTCTCTCTCTCTCTCTCTTGGAGTCATGTCGACATAATTGCAAACAATGTCGCAATTTTTTCCGATCTCTGCTAATAAGTGACATTAATTTAGTCATTGTCGAATTGAAAACGAGCTGCTGAATCATCGAGTTAATAGAATTAATTTAGTTTAAGTGTCCGATTTAATTCAACTGATGACGCTACTCGCCCTAATACATGCAGTTGGGTGAACATTCGAGCGTTTCAAACGCCGTAATTATTACATACAACATACAAAATCTTGCTTGTATTCCTAAAGGGTCTCCCTTGAGATCCCTAACATCGTTTGTCCCAAAAACATTTGCCTAAACTGTTTTGTCCTAATGGGCATTAGCTCTAACGATCAATTGCAATAACAATTATTAGGTTAGGATTGATTTATGAACTTACATAGCGGAGCGAATGGAGCGTCAAAACAATCGTTTCTGAAATTAAATGTTTAGGAAAACTAAAAATATGGCATTTGAGTGTTAGGAGAAAATAATTATGGGATAAAACGTAAGATAATTATATTTCGAAAGGAATCCGATAAAAATAGTGTTGAGAATAATGATAGCGGTTCAAACGCCCGAATATTCACCCAGTTAGCAACTAAATCCAATTAGTAAATAAGGAAAAGTTAGAATGGTATGCAATGGATGGTGGCGCACTCGAAAACGAAGTGCGGTTTGATTGTGAACGTTTTAGTCCGAAACCTAAGCTAAGTTAAGCTAAAAGCTAGCCCAGGCTCATTTATGCTACACACACATACACCACGCATGTATTCCCAAATGGGGTAGGCAGAGCACACGAAACGCTACTCTGACAAATGACTATTACAAGTTTCGTAACTACTTCTAGTATATTTTTTGGATTTAAGGAGAGGTATTATAGTGACAGGCTGCCAGCCTGTTGCCTAAAAAGTATACCTTAGCCTAGATCCTTAATCAACTCGTACGTCATCTATGAAAGAAATAAAGAGATGTATGTCGAGATGTACAGGTCTTTATAGTAAAAAAAATGACATGATGAATTATGAATGAAAAATAATGTCCAAGTACAAAGGCAAGGAATCTCTTCCTGCTGAGCTTCGAGATGTTATTCTGGACCCAACCCCGTGAGATTACAATAGAACCCTATATAAAAATCGTCATAATAATAATTCCTGATTTCATCCCGCAAATGCGCAATTTAAAACTTTCCCACGCCGAAAATTGTAATCACAAAGAGGATCAGCAATTAATCAATCACATCCATCTATTATTCAATACCAATCAACTAAATCTCTACAGCCTTTGAGCCGTGAAAACTTTAATTTAAATACAAAAATGGAAATGAGTACGCATAAATTTGACTGTTCATTCGAATTTAATTTTTGGCATGCCATCCTGATTTTAAAGTAAAGTGCAACGTCCCTATCATCGGCAGCATTTGCATGAATAATTCCGGGGTGGACACGCCGACTGTTTCGGGGCTGGGGTGTAATACTGACGGTGCAGTTTTGGGGAATTCTGCACATACATACATAAACATAAACATAAAACTCAATGATGATGACTCTTTCACGCTTTGGAGCCACTTCTAGCATCATTTTGGGTTTGAAAACAGATGCACGAGGTAGTATAATAGTGACAGGTTGCTAGCCTGTTGCCTAAAGAATACCTAAACCCATTTCCTTAGTCGCCTCCTACGACATCCATGGAAGGAATGGAGAGGTGCTATTCTAGGTGCTAATTCTGCAAATAGGGTATTATAAATGTCTTAAATCGATTTGAACTCGTCATTTTTCTGGCTAGTTTTATCTAGAAGTTACAGTGAGACGTTATTTTATCCGTATCTTTCATTATGAGTGTCTCATCGTAGTTTCATGATCAAAATAGGGTACAATACACAATTTTTCATTTAGGTTTTGGTATATTTCATGCAACGATCTGTTTCGATTCGACGATTCTCTTTTATCTGACTTGGAATCTAAAATTGACCGTAGAAATGGTTAGGGGGCGTCCATAAATTACGTGAGGTGTTTTAGGGGGGGAGGGGGTCGAGACAAATCTCACCTAATCTCACGTTGGGGGGAGGGGGGGGGTCACGGCAAATATCACGCAATTTTTTTCTTGTTTGAAACAAACAAAAAAAACTACTATTTTGGTCCATTTAATCCAGATGCCTAAGGTCTTAAAAACCGAAGTGAGGATGTGGATGGCGCTTTACATTTTGACACTTCATGATTGTATCCGAACGAAAAAAAAAATAAGTTTTTTTTTGTTACGTCATTCACTTTATTTTTTCTTTTCAAATAAATATGTTTTTTCTTTTTAAAATAACAATCCGACGCGTTTACGTAACAAACCCACATTTTGAAAAATCTCACATGAGATTTGGGGGTGGGGGAGGGGGTTGAATAAAATCTCACCATATCTCACCAAGGGGGGAGGGAGGGTCAGAAAATTGAAAAAAACACCTCACGTAATTTATGGACGCCCCCTTATAAAGTTAAACGTGAAATATCCGCGTTTTATCTAAGTTGCAAAACTAAAATTTAATTATGCGAGTAGCTCTTTCGGAGGATTTTTTTTATTTTAGCAGTCATTATCAAAAAAAGTAAAAAATGCTACAACAGCATGCATTATGAATGCAAAAAACAACTCGTCAAGTATTATTAAAACAGAAACATAATTTTGAAGAGAAATAAATAATCAACACAGCAAAATACATAAATACATATTCTCACGCCTGTATTCCCAAGAAGGGTAGGCAGAGCTAAATAAAAACGTAAGATTATATTCATCAAGAGATGAATAATGAATTATTGAGATTAAAGTAAGTACATATCGGTAGTATAATATTAAATCAAAGACAAGAAAGACAAGACCAGAAGATAGAGGTTACCAGCGCTACTTTTAAGTATCATCCTCAACAACATTAAATCCAATGAAACTACTGTTCCTCTTGGGCTGTGGCGCGCTCGCTCGACGTCCATTCCCGCAAATAGTCTACCAATGTGGGGGCGATAAAGGACGATCAGCGGGGCCCGGGGTCCGGGATTCGCGGGATTTTTCCCGGGCTTTAGTCCATTTAGCTAATTGCGCTCACAGCTCATTTTCACTTCATTTTATTGGCGCAGATTCCCGATTGCTGTTTGATGATTTTAAAGATTCGGGGCGCAATGCGGGCTTGGGGTACGTGGGTATCTTTTGGAATTTGTTGTAATCTGCTCTTTAATAAGGGGCTGAGTACGGCTGAAGGCGAGATTTTTTAAAGCGGACACGTATCATGTGGGTCATTGTCAAGCCTTGCAATTTTTTTCGCCAAAAAATGAAACACGTGATTTATAAAAATCAAAGGTATATTACGACTCTTACTCTAACTTGCAACAGAACTGAGTATCATTCAGAGATCAATTATTAGAAAAAAACGATTTAAAACGAAATAACGATATTTCGGTTCCACCGTAAAGACTAATATGTCCACCGAGTGGACTAATTATGTTAATTAATGAAAGCTAGTCATAAATAAACAAAACAAAAAGCGGTAAACATCCTAAACAAAAATAAAGTTCATGATATATTCTCATAATCATGAACAATCAGACACGTAAATACATTCAAAAAGTATATAAAAAATATTTTGTGTCTGTCTACCGAAATGACAATTCTTTTCGGTGGACAGAATATGCCTTCGTCCTTCGAAGACTAGGAAGCCTTCAAGTCTTCAAGAACCATGTATGAAAATGGGGGTTTGGTGGGTCTACCTGGTTTTAACGTTGACGTATCCGAACTTTCAGAATATACGTCCAAAAATTGTATACTTTTATGAACATTTTTTTCAATCAACAAACAGACTGCACTCTTTAATTTTTAATGGTTGCTGCATTCTGAAGTCATCAACTTCTTTCTAAGTAAGTAAGTTTCTTTGCTTTCAACATTCTTCTGTTTTTCACTGCAATACGTTTACTCATTTCATGGTACTAAAATAACTGGAATCGAAGGCGGTATTTTGCGTGCGATGTACTTTTAAGTTTCTTTTTGTATATTGATTTTTTTTCTGCATCGTCGTGCATCATTCCATTTTTCCTCCAAAGCTTATTTTGTATGTTTTTGTTAAATATCCTACAGTTTTTTTTACCTGTACATAATTTACGTTTAAACATTCACTATTCAGTCACTAGTCATTTACGGATAAAACAAAAAAGGAATCAGAAGCTAGTTATTAAAGTTGTAATAAAAAATTAAACCAAAGTACAAGAAATCAATCAAAATACAATCATTTATCGTTTGGGTGTACAAAAAGTCCACCAAAAAGACGTCCACCGAATGGACTTTTTCCGCAATATCATTCACAACACCAGCCATTTAAAGCATTATTCAAAAGGCAAGGCATATTTACAATGTTTGATTGCTTAACTAATTATTAAAAACGTTTGGTGGATTTATAGCGATCTACTTACAAAATACAGCAGTAACCGGAAAGACAATTCAACATTGACACCACCAAATATTCTTGTTAACACAACAATATCGTCTGCTGCGCACAAGTCACGGCAAAATGGATGCTAACAGGGATAGTACGATAGAGAATGAGTTAAATTATATGTCCTGGTCTATTCATTTGACATTTCCCTAATTTTTCTAGAATTTAAAGTAATGTCCACCAAAAAGACAAAAAATGTTGTGACAAGATTCAATGATGCAAAAAATGTGTTTTATTTCCATCTAATTTTTTAAATCCTATTAATGTTAAATGGAAATCATACATAGATTAGGAAAAAATGGCATTTTGTACAATAATAAAACAGATGTATTTTTTTAAAGCCACATTCTATTAACAGGTGGAACCCGGACAGTCCACCGAAGTGGACTTTCAGTTACATTTGTGGTGATAAACAAAACAAATAATTACATTTATAGAAAATATGACATAGTATAGTCTAGTACGTTTCATGTACTTTATAGTTATGATGTAAATTGAATGCAATTATTAAAGATGTCTTATAAATTACAAATGGACATGTTTTTTTAGGGTTATGACAATGACCCATGTAGTGATGTAAGTAATTGTTGTTCTACGGAACATTCTTGCAATACCCTGCGCTTGTGTAACTACTGTTTTGAAAATATAATACAATTATATTCGGTTCGATAGCAGAAATCGCAAAGACGATTGCAAAATTCTGTCCCATGTTTAGTTACTCATGATACAGAAAATTTATGTATTTCATAATTTAGGTTAGGTAAAGGCTAGATTTCACAAATTTAATTTCGTTTACCCTCCATTGGCGCTAACGAGTTTTACTTTTGCACACTAAATGCGAGTTTTGGTGGTAAACATTTCTGTATTCCTTGGACTTTTATCAATATTGCTGTTTGTGTCACTTGCTATTCGATTTGGAGCTTATCCGCTTTTAAAATGTTGAACCATCATCATCATCACATCCACCCCACTTGCTAAATTGTAGGCCCTTTTGGACTTACATACGTTACGGTTGGAAGCGACCTGCATTCAGCAGCGTCTTCCGGCGACTTTGTAAGATTATGTCTATGTTTTAGTTGGACGTCCTACGCGGCATTTGTGGGTCTTGTTCTCTATTCGAACACTTTTGCAGCCCATCGACCATCTGCTCTGCGAGCGATGTGGGATGGAAACCTGTGTTGTTTATGTTATCCAAAATAAAACCGTTTAGAGATGTAAAAATTAAAGATCATTCAGCATGATATTGTAGATGATTTATGTTATTATTCAAATATTACAATTTACAATATTTGAAAAAAAAAATAGAGCGAAGAAACAAATAATTAGCTGGAAACCACCCCTATCATAAGACCTATGGATGCTACTGCATCAACAATACTTTAACTTTCCAACTATAAAACTAAAGTTTATCTCAAATTAGTTAGAACCATTAACAATTCATCACATGACCTACCTACCGCAAATAAAGGCATTGTCACACGATGCATACGAACGACCGTAATGGCCTGGGCAATTAGCCGTCATACGCTCATTAGTTCCTCAAGCCGTCTGCCATGATTACGACGTTCAAATGCATTAAACCATTAATGGATTCAGCTGGGTTATCGTTTGTGAGAATTAGTTGGGAGTTTTGGATGAGTTTTAGTTGAAATATCACCGTTGGGGTAGAGTTGGAACTATGAATGCAGCAAGAGACGACGTCGTACCTTTTGGTTGCCGTCCTGCTGGGTTAGCACAGCAAGGCGAGATAAGCTATACGCGTCATTGTCTAACCAGAGACATTGCAAAGTGACTGGTAGTCGATCTCTTGCTTGTTGTTCCTCTAAATCTACTGTACTGTACTGTAGACAAATCTTGAGACAATTAGTTTAATGTAATCATCCGTGAGCTTGACGCTGTACTGCATAGTAGGCATTGGCGTAACACGACTTAAATATTTAATTTTTAACTGAGAAAAGTCATTTTAAATAGTTCCTTAGCCTTAGCCTATTTTGCTTTGATACAAAGTGAACATGCTATATTATACTAGTAAAACGTGTAGTTTTCCAACTGATTACCTTACTACAGTTTGATTTGTTTGAAAATTTGGTCTTGGAAAAATTATCTCTTTCCCGCTTCTAAATCTTCTATCTATACATATAATAAATCTGTAACACAAGTCCGTGTCTGTACATTGAAGATATTTGAGAAAAACTGTTACTAGGGCTATTTATTAGCGTAATAGAACCCAAAACAATA
>BHDV01011544.1:0-10543 GCA_005406045.1 Adoxophyes honmai
ACGCCAAATCCAATCAAATCCATCTAATCAAAGCGAGACCTGTAAATATATTTTTGGTTTTTAATAAGTTATTTTCAGTAATGTTTTTGTACCACTTCCTTACGATCGGCAATAGCTTCCTAAAAATCGTTAATAGCATCACGACCGTTATCATGGGTCGCTAATAGCAACAATCGACTTTGTCACTTCAAAAAATTTTTTTACCATGATATTCTTGTAATTGGTAGTAATTCACTTAGTAAATAAAATCTATAGACATATAATTAGCGTATAAAAATAATAAAAGAACTCTGAAGATAGCCCGTATACTTAAAATTCGCCGTTGATTTCAAAATTGCCTTAAGGGGGTCGTTAATACCTGCGTTTACCTTATGGTTAAATATTTTTTTTTATTTATGTAATTTATGTAAAATATGTCACATAATTCTTTTTACCGCGATAGTTTAAAAAAAACTCTTTTTTTTCACAAGGAATAAAGGCGTAAGCTAGTTAATGCCTTAAAAAATGGTGTCGTCAACACGTTATCTCCATGGAAAAGGGGCGTAAAGGCACAGATTACTAAATATGGTAAAGGTTATAACGACACCGTCCTAGGCCAGCGTATGGTGATTTAGACTCCCCGCGCTTCCCTTCTCCGCGAAAAAGGTCTCTAACGGCTGTAGTGTAGAGGCGTTAATTCGATGGAAGAAATAGAGCTATTGCAATTGTGGCACATTTGAAAAACTTGAATAACTTTTCGAAATGAAATGACTTTGTTATATTTTTAAGGCTAAGTAGTAGATGTGGAAAAAAATACAGAATTTGATTATCAAAGAAGAGGAAATATAGGCATTAATGGTAATTACGCCCCTCCTCGTAGGGTACGACGATATATGCCTCCTGAAAACCTAAAAACTATGCTAAAGTGGCCACTAAAGGTGAACTAGTTTTGTCTATGTAGTGTTCCGTGTGGTCTCAGTGACCTGCCTACACCCAATAAGGAATACAGGCCATGGGTGATGTATAATAGAAACCGTCAACCGTCATTTATCTGGCCTGATTTTGTAGGAATCTTCTGCAGATTTTGACATCGTTTTTGACTTCTTATTTAGAGCAAGGCTGCTCAACCCCAGGCCGGCGGGCCATAGCGTGGCCCGCGGAAGAATTTTGAGTGTCCCGCGCAAGTGTGACTTGGATGAATTTCCAGTAATAAGTAACTGACCTGGCGTTACATTATTTAAATAGTTTTGGATCAAAATAAGCACCTGTGTTATTAAAAGACGAACAATGAAATCACATTAATTGTATTTAACAAGTTACCCTAGGTTTGAGAAGATACCTTTACCTACTTAAGTTCAATTAAGTTTCTTAATTTAGAATATGACTTATTGTTTGTCCTGAGAGTTACTGAAAAAGAAAATGTAAGTGGCCCTTCGTTAAGAGGATAGGAGTCGCATCACTTCTCCATACAAACGTAGTCCCCTGTTTTCTCCGTGAATAATGACATTAGAGCAAAAATTTTTTTTACATTGTATTTGTATCTGTTGTGGCTATGCCCCTATGATTTGCTTTTATCGATATTATAAACGATAAAAAAATAAAAAAAATAAAAAAATGAAGCCACAACAGATACAAGTATAATGTAAAAAATTTTTTGCTCTAATGTCATTATTCACGGAGAAAACAGGGGACTACGTTTGTATGGAGAAGTGATGCGACTCCTATCCTCTTAAGTTCAATTAAGTTTCTTAATTTAAAATATGACTTATTGCTTGTCCTGAGAGTAACAGAAAAAGAAAATGTAAGTGGCCTTTCGTTAACGACTGAATCCACCGTTTGGCCCGACTCTTCAAAAGGTTGAGTAGCCTTGATTTAGAGTTTCTGTACGTCTAGTGTGTTCATTTCGATGGTGCAGTCGTTAACGAATTCGTTTGCGAGTTGTCGCGGAATGTATGGAGACTTGTCGACCGTGGCAGTTGTGCAAACGTTCCGCTGGCAGCGCTGTCTCGCTTTCCATACAATTTTGCGATAACTCGCAGACGAATTCGTTAACGATTGCACCATCGAATTGAACATACTAGACGTACTGAAAAAGAAAATGTAAGTGGCATTTCGTTAACGACTGAATCCACCGTTTGGCCCGACTCTTCAAAAGGTTGAGCAGCCTTGATTTAGAGTTCCTGTTCTTAGATGACTAAATGACTGTATCAGAATATTCTTCCATTTTTACAGAAAAGTGTCCAGATGAATGAGACGGTTGAAACTCGAATATATGTCCATCCACGGAAGAAATGGAGAGGTGTTATTCTCAACCCGTCTGGCCGTAGGTATATCGACAGTGAAGTACCAAGACCTCCTAACTAACATTTTGGTGAATTTGAGATTTTTATTATGGTCACGCTCGAAATTTGATTTGGCATCATTGCTGAAGTCACTGGTTTAATACTCTTGTTATTTAGCTGTATAATAATAAAATGACAATACCAACTAAGTCACGGCACTGTATTTTTGCTAAACTATGGCGTTTTTTTCATCTCCTGTAAAATTAGGTTTTCGTAGTTAGGAGTTCTTGGTACTTCACCGTCGATATGTAGAGTTAAAGTAGAAAAGTACTATGTTCGTCTTTATGGCATCGATATAAGATATAGTTTTGCTTGACCTCGATAAACTTTTTTTCACTACACAGCACAATCTCACGGATACCCCGTTGCGTAATGTTGTGCAAAAAATAATAATAACATGACATAATAATGAGATTCACCATAGCTTATGTTTAGGGTGCGGTTCCTTTGGTGCGACTGTTGATTTGTTTTTGGTTTCAAAGCGGAGGAAGGGAGAGGGATAAAACTACAAAATCCATTCAAATGCGAGTCGTACTAAATGGGATAGGCAGAGCATACGAATCGTTACATAGTCGAGATCATGACTAATTTCGCGTTTCGCATCCATTTCTCGCATATATGTATTTTTTTTTTTTAGCTCTAAGTTGATAGGTAATATAATAGTGATAGGATGCTAGTCTGTCACATAACCCTTCGGGTGGCATCATGATACGCGCATAAAGGCGTTTAGTGGCAACAGTCCAGCTGATGGAATGAGAAAAAAAGTGCGGATGTGGCGTTGTCCCTGAGCTGGACGAAGTGTACTACTCTATTTAAAACGCAAAATTTGTGCTATTTTACAATTAAACGCGAGCGTGTCTAAACGTTTTAATGATTTTATTGAATATGGTCACACTTAAAGCTACAGAAACGTTCAGAATTCGCACTCAAAATATTTTTTTTACGCGTTGAAGTTTGAGTGAGCTGGTGGTACCCGGTTGTAGTCGAGTTTTGTAAAGGTTTTGTTTAATAAAAATGTATTAGGAATGTTGTTTTGAACTCTTAGTCTTTTGAAGTTTTATATATTCTTGTAAATAAGCCGAAATTTATATAAAATAACAGTTTTATTTAAAAGTTCTGAACGTTTTTATTGAGACGAGGTAAATTGTCTGTACCCAATATTTCGGATATAATTTGTAAATAGATTTAACACTAATAATTTTCTTGCGTGGTAGAAATCTGTTAGCTTATTTCATGGTTATTTCAAAAACATAGCTTGTAATAATTATTTTCATACAAAATTATACCAGAATTATGCTTTTTATAAAAAATGGGGTCTGAAGTAAACAGACAGCTAGAGGCTCTGCCACATCCGCCAAAATATTTCAAAATGGCCGTGCCACTCAAGCACAAATCGGTTTTGTCCAGGAGCTGGAATTTGCCACGCGAAGGGATAAAGCATCCTTTTAGTCGCCTTTAACGACATCCACGAAAAAAAATGAAAAGAACGTCATAAATGTTTTAATTTAGCCACATTTTATAAAGACTTTTGGAAGACAAATGAATTATGATGAATTTCCTGTGTGGTGTCGGGATAGAATAACACCTCTCCATTTCTTCCGTGGATGTCGTAAGAGGCGACCAAGGAAATAGGTTAAGATGTATTTTAGGCGACGGGCTAGCAACCTGTCACTATTAAGCCTGCCAAATTGAAACCTAAAAAAATATGCTAGACGTGGCCACAAAACGCGAAATAGTCATGATTTTATGTATGGAGCGTTTCGTGTGCTCTGCTTACCCCATTTGGGAATACAGGCATGTTTATGTATCTTGTAACTTTATTTATAAATTTTACATGATTTGTGACTAAGTAAAGTCGTGGAAACTGATTTTTTATCAGGTTGACCGGCTCTTAATTTGTTCCCATTGTACGACAAACTTCGCGATGAAGTTTAATATTAATTGAATTAAAATAATTTTAGTATTTTAACTGAGAAGCCACTTTTGAAATAATTTTGTCGTAAGAGGAAGATGAGAAGGAAGGAAGAAGAGGAAGAATCGACTAAGGAAATAGGTTTCGGCAATCTGTCACTATTATACCTAAATACTTATTTCATCCATGTTTAAACCGGAATGCTAATTGCGGCGACCAAACGTGAAATATTCACGGTTTTAACTATGTACGTTTCCTGTGCTCTGCCTAACTAGCAAGGAGTACATGCGTGACGTATGTATGTTAAAAATCGATCGCGTAAACGCGCCAGCGGCACCCACCTCTAACATGCCATGGATCCAGCTATAAATAAACTTTGGCTTATTCCGCATCACTCAACCGCCGAAAGCGGACGCGAAAACACGTTGTTTGCTAACTAACTAACTAACCAAATATCGAGACATGGCTGCTAGTGTGCCCATCATTTTCAACAATGGAAAAACCTGCCCCGTAATTGGATTGGGTACTTGGAAGGTAAGCGTTTTGATATAATAATAATAACTGAACTGAGAATAGAGGACTTCACAAAACATTGAGTTACTTCATTGCTGTGTGCAGGTTTCCTCATGTTTTTATTCAACGAATAAAGTTCAATATCATTTTTGAAGACTTCTCCATAGATACCCAACACAAATGGGTTTGGAAAGTATCAAATGTTTATATGTCCTAAATTTTTTTTTTTTTCTAGGAATCAAGATTAAATTAGTTTTTTTTTTTAAATAAGTATCTAGCTAAATATAAATCCGCCGTAGTGACATCACAAAAGAAACAGAGTAAAATTCATAATTTTAATTGCAAATATTTTTGTTTCGGAAATATAAAAACATTTTTTTAGATTTTATTAGTTTCTTTTTTTGACAAGTTGATAACTTGATCGAGGTTTCTTTGTTCTTCAATGATTACTTACATGAATTAATTCTTAAGCAATTAACAATTTCTTGATCGAAGTAGATGCGCTGACATTATTAAAATCTTATGAATGAATTATGGATTGAATATTAAGTTCTTAGTCAACATTTTAAATAGGTATAGGAACCTGTAGCATCATTTGAAACGTATCCTTGGGGCCAAAAATTAAGAGGCCTGTGTGTTACCATATTATGTAAACGGAGGGTGGAACTTTCATGGCAAAAACAAACTTGAATAGAGTTGGAAAGTTAAATTTATCGACCATCGATACTTGACTTATAGCAAAAAATAATACTAAGTTGTAGCAATAATGCGATGTTGCAGTAACATAATAAAAAACAAAAATACTTTTGTAAGTATACTTAATATCGTTGTTTTTTTCTATCGCAAGAAGGAAAGAGAAGCACTTATAACAAAATAAAAGAAACTTCTTAGTTATTTAAGGGCCGTTCTCCAGCCGTACGATTTTTCGTGTTCTCAAGTTCAACTACCTGTGAAATCCAAATTTTAACAGATAACCTTATAAAAAAAACATCTTACGTAATTCAAACTTTATTCTGCTCAGAATAAGTCTAACAATAGTATATTCTTATTATTAAATGCGCGAAACAAAAATCTAAAGTCAGAGGAGTCCACATTTTGGCCTTGTCCCACCTCCAAAATTTGTTAGTTGATGACATGTATATACTTCGAAAACTAAACGCGGAAACTATAGGTTTTTGTTGTTCACAGCAAGCCAATTATATGATAAATGAAATCCTATTGCCTAAATAATTATTATTACGTTAGTTTATTTTTAAAACCATTTTTAAAAAGTGTCCCGAGTTTTGCGTCTTAACCTAATTTGGCCATAAAACGAGTCGTACTGCTCAAACGCACACTCCGAGAGACATCGACGATACGTTCCTAGAAAGAGTCTATCACGCCGCGACGGCTAAATAGTGCAAACCTGTGACTTATTGTGTCGCTGCCAAATCACGAAGGAAAGAAAACAACACGATTTTTTTGTCACAGTTGAAAGTGATTACCGTTTTATTTTTTTCTCGCTTGTTTTGTTTATATATTTAACTCGGATTATTTTGACATATTAAGCAGTGTTATAATTACTTACACAAAAAATATTGAGTTCTTATTATTAACCGTTTTGAAGTAATTAATTAAAAACTAAATTGCTCACGTGATTACCGCAACGGTGATTACCGTTATTTTAGTGATCTCCGTCGTTTTATAGACGTGGTTATCACTATATCGGTTATTTATTGAGTTATTACTGTAAAAAATAAGTTTTAAATAGTGTTTCTCTTGATTATGAATATTACTCTGTGCAACACAAAAAAAAATTACACCTAATTAAAAAATAATAATTTCACGTATCTTTTTTCACATCAATGGTTATCATAAATTAAAATTATTATACTATTACTCAAGATGTTTATAATTCAAGGCTATAAAGAGTCTTGTGATATCAATCAAAAAACGTGATTTCATCCCATTATTTGTACTTTTGTGATTACCGTATTATATGAAAAAAAAAATTTTATTATCTCGATAATTATAAGGTTTAAAGTGATGCCTCCTTTTGCAAAACGTTTGAGGTGTGAAGCATTATTCGATTTATTCATAAAAACACAGATTAACATAAAATGAAATTATGCTACGGAGTGTGACGCAAAACTGCCTTGCTCGTGGAATGGCCCTAAAACTGCCTGCAAATAAACTAAAAAACTAATAATTTTAAAATAAAACTTTACTTACTGTACAAAAAAAGTACAGATAACTTGCAAATAAGAAGTACAAAGCTAGCCTTTGAGTAGTAAACAGGACCAGCATTTAGGGATTGACAAATGGAAATTTAATTAGGTATTTAAAAAAGTCTTTGATTGTAATACTTACATAATATATGTAGATAGATAGATATCTTTATTTCTTTTTTAAAATTAAATTATATTTGAATTGTCAAAACATAATACAATACATAAAACGAAAACTACAATTATGTACATCAGATCTGATATACAATAAAAAATAAGATGTCAATCTATACTAATATAATAAAGCTGAAGAGTTTGTTTGTTTGTTTGTTTGTTTGTTTGTTTGAACGCGCTAATCTCAGTAACTACTGGTTCGATTTGAAAAATTCTTTTTGTGTTGGATAGACCATTTATCGAGGAAGGCTTTAGGCTATATAACATCACGCTACGACTAATAGGAGTGAAGAAATATGGGAAAATGTGGAAAAAACGGGGGAAATTAGTCACTATTCCACGCGAACGGAGTCGCGCGCACAGCTAGTATAAAAATAAAATAAGAAATTAATTATAGTGTAATATATAATATGTCAGTATAGTATACTACTAAATAATAAATAGTTGAATATGACTTAGCTATATATAATATATGAATGAATACATACCGTACATATACAATAAATAAATAAAAAACTCTCAAGCTGCTGTGATCCACATCCTTTCATGTTCTCCTTGAAGGTGTCAATAGATTTATCGATAACTGGAAATGTCGATAAAATTCAATCAGTATTCCATCTCTATTGACGTTTGATGTTTGTCGCGAAAAAAAACCGTCGTTTGATTGTAAAATAAATATACACCTACACAATAAATGTAAGGCGGGAACATGTCACCCGCCTTCTATCATTATTACGTACTAATACATGTGTGGTGTTGGGAGAATAACACCTCTCCATTTCTTACGGGGAAGTCGTAAGAGGCAACTGAGGAAATAGGTTTTTGGCAACATGCCAGCAACCTGTCACTATTACACATCTTCTATTTGTTTGCAAACCTAAAATGATGCTAAAAGTGGTTCCGAATCGTGAAATAGTCAAATTATGCTTTCACCTGCCAAATCGAAACTTAAAAAATATGCTAGAAGAGGCCACAGAACGTAAAATAATCATGGTTATGTTATTTCTATATAGCGTTGAAGCCGTGATAGCCCAGCGGTTCGACCTGTGGCCTCTCAAGCAGAGGGTCGTGGGTTCAAACCCCGGGCTCGCACCTCTGAATCTTTCGGAATTTATGTGCGATATCAAATTTGATATTTATCACGAGCTATTCGGTGAAGGAAAACATCGTGAGAAAACCTACACACAGCGATGAAGTAATTCAACGTTGTGTGAAGTTCCCAATCCGCACTGGGCCCGCGTGGGAAATATCGCCCAAGCCCTCTCATACTGAGAGGAGGCCTGTGCCCTGCAGTGGGGCGTATATAGGCTGATGATGATGATGATGATGAGCGTTCCGTGTGCTCTACCATTTGGGAATACAGGTGTGATGTGTGAATTTATCTTATTTATCAAAGTTACAATCTCAGTTTTTTTCTGTACACTCGGTGGTCGATATATCGCGGCACAGATTGTTAGAAGTTGTTATCAAAGAATATTTGATGATAGTTATCTTCAAGTTATCTAATATGCGTCTAAAAATAACCAACAACGACAGTTTTTAGGGTTCCGTATCCAAAAGGTGAAAACGGGACCATATTACTGAGACTTCGTTGTCCGTCCGTCTGTCACCAGGCTGTATCTCACGTACCGTGACAGCTAGAGAGTTAAAATTTTCACAGATGATGTATTTCTGTTGCCGCTATAACAACAAAAATATTTCCGGGGGCTCAGACAAGCTCCCATTCAACAATCGTCATTTTTGGTGGTTTTGGGTCGAAATAAATAAGAGTAGGTAACAATAGTAACGGGCACTTGAAATATTCGCAGAATATTTAGTTGTAAATCTTCTTTAAAAGTAAATAGTGAAATAATATAAATAAGTATTTAAGAGATTCCATATAAAAACCATTTATTTTTGCAGTTTTTGGTACGGAAACCTTAAAGCTCGAGTTCTACTCGCACTTGGCCGGTTTTCCTGTTCACTCGGTGGTCGATATTGGTCACCACATAGAATACATAGGTTGTTAGAGTTGTTAGAGGTTGTTTCAAAGAATATTTGATGATAACTATCTTGTAGTCATCAAATATGCATCTACAAATAACCGACAACGATGGTTTTTACTAGAAAAAGGCGTTTCGATTTATTGATAGACCCATCACGCTATCTTTGAAGGCCGATTGACCTACTGAGGACGACAATTTACATGTAATTTGTATGAATAAGTGGAATAAGTACATTGTATTGATCTGTACAGTCAAAGGAATTGATACCTGTGCCACTTTGAACCCTTTCATAATGAGTTTTACCTATATTGCTTTGATTAGTAGATAGTAGGCATGGTGTGCCACAGTGACATTTCTTGTAAAAAATTACAAAGTGGCACAGTTATTAAATTCTTTGGCTGTACTGTTACTTCTTTCGCCAAAAAGAGATAAGTAACCTCCTTTTCCTCTCTGCCTCTCAAAGATTGTAAGAGATCCCTTAAGGGATAAATCCGCCTTTGTACTTCGCCATTTCATTTTGTATATGTGTTTTACTATTCCGTGTTCTTTTCTATTGTACCATAAAGTGTTTACTTACTTACTTATTTAATAGCTACTTCTCTAGCATAAGCAAACATTATATAATGCTCATACGTAAATAGTCATCAATATAGAGTGATGCATGAAATTTTATAATGAATTTTATAATGAATTTTATAATGAATTTTATAATGAATTTTATAAATTTTAACACGACACTCATAATCCTTACTAGTCCTTATATTACTAATATTATAAATCGGAAAGTGAGCTTGTTTGTTTGTTTTTGTTTGTTCCGCTTTCACGCCGTAACTACTGAACCGATTGCTTTGAAATTTTGCAGACGTAAATATAGAAGTCCGGATTAAATAATAGGGTAGTTAGGGTACTTTTTATCCTGGAAAAAAAAAGATGTTTCCTGAGGAAATGTTCGCTTTATACCGCAACATAACCGAATTCCACGCGGGTGAAGCCGCGGGCGGAAAGCTAGTCTAGCATAAGCAAAAGCAAACATTATAATGCTCATACGTAATTAGACTTTAGTATAGTGCGGTTCATGAAATGAGCCTGAAAAGGCGAATTTTATTGCAACACTCATAATTATCTACACTGTCTATGGTTATCTATACTTTACAAAGCTGTGTGTCCGTCTGTCCCCAGTCCAAGCCCGGAGAGGTGACGCAGGCCGTCAAAGATGCCATCGACGTGGGCTACCGCCACATCGACTGCGCCCACATCTACGGCAACGAGAAAGAGGTCGGAGAGGCGCTGGCCGCCAAGTTCGCGGAAGGGGTCGTCAAGAGGTCAGTGGTACTTTAAACTACCATATAAAAAGCCGTGGTAGCCCAGCGGTTCGACCTGTGGCCTCTCAAGCAGAGGGTCGTGGGTTCAAACCCCGGGCTCGCACCTCTG
>BHDV01011544.1:11687-32534 GCA_005406045.1 Adoxophyes honmai
ACAAAAAAAAATCGTCGAAATCGGTCCACCCGTTTAGAAGTTCTGAGGTAACATACATAAAAAAAAAAATAAAAAATAAAAAAAATACAGCCGAATTGAATACCTCCTTTTTTGAAGTCGGTTAAAAAGAGTCTCCTCCTCAGCGTTGCCAGACGTCCCGATTTTGGCGGGACGTCCCGATTTTTAAACCAAAATTAAATGTCCCGTGCGGGACAGGCTCAGTCCCGCTTTTCGAGGATAACTTGACCGTACGTGCAGCGTACTGAGGAAACTATATAACTACAGGGTAAATCTGATTTAAAATAACATGTTTTTATTAAAATACATTTTCTATACCTATTTTTGCTATCTATTGTCATGTAAACGTAATTTGAATTCAAACAAAAAGATGAATATTTAAAAATGTCTGATTATATACGTTTTTTCACTATGTCCCGCTTTCGACAAAAAAATCCCGCTTTTATCACTCAAAAAGTTTCAAAATCCCGACTTGGCAAAAAAAAATTCTGGCAACGCTGCTCCTCCTCTAGCTAGCTCCCAGTAGCCTTGAAAACTGATTAAGATGTCTAATTGGCGTTGCCGGGCGGTGTGTGCACAGACCATTTAGCACGTGAGCTGATATCGCTGATATCGCGACCTTGTTACCGTCCATTGTTTTTTTAACACTTCCGATAACATGGAAGCTGTTCAAACTAGTTTGAGACTTGATCTTTCATCGTTTATCTTAATGTCATTAATAATATTGATGTGTTGAGATACTTACTAATCAGGGGTCGGATTTGTCATCGCATGGCCCGATGAAAGAAAACTATGGAGTCGATATTAAAATTAAATTGTTATGTAAACCATACTCATACTCATTCATTTAATTAAGAACAAAATTAAAATATAAATAAAATAAATCATATTGTAAATAAAAATAAAGTAAAAATAAAACATTACATAACATTAAATTGGAAAAAAAACTTTTATAATGTGCATCTAGTTTCCAATATCCATAAGACTTGTAGACACAGGAATGAATGCCTCAAAATCTTGACAAAGTATGGCATGTGCATATATTGTGCATCGTCCATTTCAAAATTACAATTGTAAAACGAGTAAAGAATGGCAAAAAATTTCATACCTATTTGAATTTCATTCAGTAAGATTAATTTTCGATTAACATTTTCAATCTGTCAACCTGCGCAAGGGGCAAAGTATTACGGGACTAAGAACATTAGTGAGTATGAGCACAGAATAGATAATAGTACAAGTATGAGTATGAATATGAATTATAGTTTAGTTTTAATATCGACAGTTTTCTTTCATCACACCATGCGATGAAAAATCCGACCCCTGGTAATAATATTTAGATAAGACGTGTGTGGTATCGGGATAGAATAGCACATACCTTATTTTCTTCAACGGATTGTAAAAGGCGAGTAAGGAAATTAGGTTAGGTACGTTTTAGGTGACAGGCTAGCAACCTGTCTTATTATTATTATACCTGCCAACTTTCGCCACTATACGTCATCGAAATGGTCTATGTAGAATTTCATGTGCTCTGCCTACCCCGTTTGGGAATACAGGCGTGTTGATGATATAGGGGCAGCGCAGACGACAGACTTTTGTGCGATCGAGTCTGCGGAGCAATAAAAAAACTCTGAATGGAAACTCTGCGCGCCATTCAGAGTTTTTATTGCGCCGCAGACTCGATCGCACAAAAGTCTGTCGTCTGCACTGCCCCATACAGGATAAAAAGAAGTTTACGTGCTTAATATTTTTTCATGATGTAACAAACGGACTAATTAGAATTGTACATTTTTAATCCAGTCGACATTCCTATTACAGTTCTATTGAAAGATTTTGTTCTACGTATGTTTATATTGTTTATATGGCAACACTGACGTGTTAACAGCCAAATTTGAAATATCTCCGTATTTTTATTAATAATTATTAAATCAGTGACATTATTTCAATTAAAACAATTCAATTATAATCAGTACTTATATTATCGACATTGTGACATAAAAATTTTGGACATGGCACCTACAAAAACGAGAACAAGTGGAAAAGATGACACGGACAAACGGTTGGTGGAAAACCTTTTAAACTTTGAAGTAATTTTAAAGGAAATGAGCTACAAATTGAACGATTGTTATGACCTAATCCTATCGCAACAAAAGGAAATCGTACTACAGAAGAAAGAAATAGAAAATCTGACAAAATATATGAAAAACTCACATGACCATGAACGGCGACGGCCAGAAAATGTATCACCATCCACTTTTAAATCACTGATTCCTCATAAATTCAAAGTAGCAAATAACATGTCGCTAAACGGGTCTGGTCCCCAAGGTCTCGAATACCTGGACAGCACATGTGACCAGGATAAACCTCACAACGACTTTTCGGTGTTTGCTGGTGGCGTACGAGATACTACGGGCACTATTAAGATCATACCAATAAACAAAGCAAAGCACAAAACACTGAGTCAGCTGATCCCGGACCGAAGCCAGGCCGAGGCCGGCCCCGCAGGACTACGTCAAATCAAGCAGTGAAGTTTAAAAATAGCACTGGGGAGTCGCACCGTCTTCCGGACAGCGTATCTACACCATCTGAACCAGTTATTAGCGTCCCGTCTGGTCAAAGTTCACCATCAACGAGTGAAGCACCCCGCCGGGAGTCCCGTCTACGCGCAGCAGTTCCACGGCCCGTCAGCCTGCATGTCTTCAACCTGGATGAAGGCACCACATCGGAGGAGGTTTTAAATCACGTCCAGGTTGAGATGAACATCACCGATGCGCGCTGCGAGCAGCTGGTGGTCACACGAGGCCACTACACTTCATTTAAACTGGATGTACCCATAGATAAAATCCGTATTGTAAGAGACTTGAAGCACTGGCCTTCTGGTGTATCAATAAGGCGTTTCAACACAATAACGCCAAAAAACTTAAAAGGTCCCAACACAAACACACAACCACTGTAACACCTACGAAGTTTAAGATTATTCACCAAAACGTACGATCTATTTGTGGTAAAACCGCTTTACTAGATATGTTGTTGAGGACCGAAAAGCCAGACGTGTTAGCCTGCAGCGAAACTTGGTTGAAGAAACATGAGATTGAACGAGTTAGGTTATGTGGGTATGAGCTGGCGAATAACTATTGCCGAACGAGCATAGCGCACGGTGGCGCCGCGCTGTTCGCGCGAGCGGGTTTAGTTTACCGCCAGCGAAATGATCTGCAGAGCTTGGCGGTTCAATATCATTTTGAGTTTTCTGCCATCGAGATTTGTAATTTAAACTTGATTATTATTGTTTTATATCGCACTGGAAACGGTGATTTTGACATATATGTGAATAATTTAGAATTGTTACTATGTAAATTAACTGACGAAAACAAAAAGTTTATTTTGGTTGGCGATCAAAACGTGGATTTTCTGTCTGAGAACATTTTGAGGCGGCGTGTAGATGAAGTATTGAAAAGTTATTCATGCACTAACTGCGTCACGTTTCCCACCCGTGTGTCTGCGCACAGCTCGACCAGTATCGACTGTGGGGTCATTCCGCAAAACTGCACTCGCATCACAGAGGTGGCGCCTTTAGACACTTTCATAAGTGACCACAGTGCACAATCATTTACCATGTTATTATCTCAAAATACACTGCATCGCAGTAAACCTCCAATATCAGTTGAAAAACGACTTTTTAGTAATGACCGTATAAATACATTTCACACTGACATTGAAAATTATAATTGGGATTTTATATATTCAACTTCCATATCCATCAATGACAAATTTAGCAAATTATTTAATATTCTGACATACTATATTGACATACACTTTCCTATTAAAAAAATGTTTTCTAAGCAAAAACGTGAAGTTCCATGGATGACTGAGAAGCTTTCAAAACTGATCCAGAATTACAATGACATGACCGAAATGAAACGACAATATCCAAATAATAATATGTTAATTGAAGGTATCAGTCACTATGCCGCCTTAATAAAAGCCGAAACATTAACTGCTCGCCAGCAACATATAGAGAATCGTATACAAGACAGCAAAAACCCATCTAAAGAGATGTGGCGCGTAGTCAATGAGGAAATATCGTCAAAATCGGTAGCACACACCATATTACTAAAGGATGAAAAGACCGGTGATATACCTACAAACAGAGTACCTGAGCACTTAAATCGTCATTTTCTCTCGGTGGCTTCCAAGCACACCCTACAAACTAACACATGTACTTCTGTTAACTACTTATCAGATTTCCTTCACGATGTTGATATTCCAAACTTTGTATTACCTACGGTAACAGTTGACCACATCGACCGTGTGTTGCTGAAAATGATGAAGACACGCGGCACTCTCGACGTATACGATATCTCATTTAACATACTTATGTGTATCTGGCCAGTAATTTCAAGTATACTGGTAGAACTAATAAATAGTATATTTACATCAGGAGAGTACCCAGATGTTTTGAAGCTTACACGGGTATGTCCAGTATATAAAGGGAAAGGGGATAAATGTTCGGTGGACAGCTACAGACCGATTACTATAGTGCCAAATATATCAAAAATTGTTGAGTCTATTTTATCTAGTAATTTAATGCAACATCTAGAATGTAATAACCTACTGACTGATAGACAATTTGCGTACAGAAGAAGTAAATCTACCACATTAGCCGCTTACAACGTATATGATTACATCACAACTGCGTTAGATGAGAAAGATAAAGTAGCAGGTATATTCTGTGACCTCTCTAAGGCGTTCGATGTTATCAACCATAAGCTACTACTGCAAAAGATAAGGCACTATGGAATCAAAGATATCGGTCTGAAATTGTTTACGTCTTTTCTTAATCGAAGGCAACAGATGGTAATAGTTGAAATTGATGGAAGGAAGATTAAGTCTGAAGCAGGAAACTTAGAAATAGGTATCCCTCAGGGGTCTGCCCTGGGAAATACCCTTTTTTCGTTATTTATTAATGATCTTGCAGCTTCTGTGCGTGATGGTCAGGTTGTGCTGTTTGCGGATGACACCACGGTCATAGTGCGGGCATGTGCGTATGACCAACTTGAATATAGGATACATAGTGTCTATAATCAACTGCACAATTGGTTTTCAGCTAACGGACTAATTCTGAACAACACCAAATCTAATGTAATACTGTTTTCTGCCAGAAATCACATTGAAACCCCACTAATTAATATTCCTCTGCCATTATGCGACTCGAGCAGGTTCCTGGGTTTTACGATGGACTATCGGTTGAATTGGAAGCAGCATGTGGAAAAACTTTGCGAAAGGCTATGCAGTGCAGTCTTCGCACTAAGAAAATTAAAACCACTTGTTTCCGAGAAAGCCCTAGTCCAGGTTTATTACGCACACTTTCACTCGTTGTTGTCATACGGCATCATCTTGTGGGGAAACTCCACGAACTCGGATAAGGTGTTTAAAATACAAAAGCGAGCTGTGCGCACACTGGCGGGGGTTAAACCACGGGATTCGTGTAGGGATTTGTTTAAAACATTTAAAATTATGACTCATTATTCCCAATATATATATGACGTTTTATTGTTTACTCGTCATAATATCGATTCTTTTAAGCGAATAAATAACCCAGGGAGAATCACCCGTCAGACCGGGCGACTGCAAGCGGTGCCGCGGCGGTTGGCGCTGCTTGATAAAAACCCGCGCGTCATAGGTCCTCGACTGTACGAAAAGCTACCCGCCGACCTAAGAAATGTTAGTTCGGACAAAGTGTTTGGCTGCCAGCTGAAAAAACTATTGTTGGATAAGTCAATTTATTCCTTAAAAGAATTTATTGAATGCATCAATTTCTAATTCCATGACATGTTAATTCTACTTTTCTTTTTTATTATAGACATTTTTATATTGTATGATAATGATAATGACATTTTCACATTGTGTGATTTGCTGTTTTTTCTTTTATTATTATTTTTATATTGACATTTGAATTTACATTTCATTTCTAATGTAATTGTATTTTTTTTTCTCGTTTTATTTTTATTTTGACATTTTACATATAATTGTGAATTTTTTTTAATTTATTATTATTATTTACTAATATGACGATCCTTTTGTGAATGTATTATATTTTGACATTTAAAATGTAATATTATTTCCAAAATGAAATAAAGAGCTATCTATCTATCTATCTATGTATACGCGGGACTTAATCACGGTACTTTTAATTACAGTATTCCCAAGAAAATAAGTCGTATCGGCTGTTACCGTCTGCGCCGAGAAGCGCAGAACGATATCCGAGACTAGCCGAACGAGTAATTTATCTATATTGAACTTTATTTACAAACGCTCTGGGCACAATTTTGCTTGCTATGCACACAAACTTTGTCAGCTACTCGACGCATTTGGCGCTGGGGTGCTAGACATCTGTCATGAGTCATTTGTCTGAGACTTCAATCACAACGCAAGTGTTCAGCGTGCGAAATATTCTCTTTTATCATTGGTAGATCGAAGTTTCCCGCGCCACAAAACTGCTTTATTTATTACGCCGGTATATTGTAGAGCATTCTTTGTTTGGTAATAAATACTGTACCTCTCGACGTTTTTAATGTTCTACATATTCTGAAACAAGTTGTCTTCTAGCCCCTTTCTTCCAGTGGGTGTCGTAAGAGTCGACTCTGGGAAAGGGTTAGTGTATTGTGGGCGATGGGCTAGCAACCTGTCACTGCAATATCACGTTTAACCATCTGTTTACCCTGAAAATGCTAAACGTGGCACTGGATTTTTGAATTCATGTGCTCTGCCTACCCCTCTTGGGAATACAGGCGTGAGAATATGTATGTATGTTGTCTTCTAGAGAGGACCTGTTCATCACCTCCAAGCTGTGGTGCACGCACCACCGGCCCGACCTGGTGGCGGGCGCGCTGCGGACCACGCTCAGCGACCTGGGGCTGAAGTACCTGGACCTGTACCTGATCCACTGGCCACAGGCTTACAAGGTAGGGGTTCCAAGAACACTTTTACCTGTGTGATACCTCTATTAAAGATCGGTAATCGGTACTCTTGATAGATAAAGTGCCAAGTAGACATTTTAAATGATTTAAGCACAACAAATAGGTGTAACGTTTCTCAATGGCATTGTTGGCTAAACTAAACTAAACCGATAAGTAATCCGGTTTGAAGATGGTTTACGACCCTGGAAAGGACGTCGGAGTAGATTCGACCTTAGTTTTCAAGAGGTCCAAATGAACATCGATTTTATGGGGTCAATTTCTTGGCCGACTGTTTGTAAAGTCAAGGATTTTAATTCAAGAGATCATGAGCCACCATGGAACCAATCCACATTCACAGTACCTAAACGTCATGGTGACATCCCATTAATTATCAAGGAAAATCGTAATATTTTTTTCTTTGAAAAGGTTTTAAAGTGACTCATGGTTTAAAGTAGAGATGCCACGAATATTCGGCTACTATTCGGTATTCGGCCTATTCGGCCACTTTTTTTGGTATTCGGTATTCGGCCGAATATTACGTACTATTAGGCCGAATACCGAATACCAAATCATAAACAAAAATGACACCACTCTAAATAAGATTTGTATCTATTACCAAATTAGAATACTTTGATAAGTGAAATTTGTCAGTGGTAAGTTGTTATGGATAAAAACAAGCTTTTCAGCATTTGATTTTGCAAACGACTTTGATTACGCTTTTCATAGTAAGTGATACAAGGGTGCCGTGATGTAATTTACTTGCAATTGAAACCAAAAGTCAAATGGCCGCTCGCCCCCCGCCCGCGCACGAGGCAGACATGACGCGACTTGTCGTATTATAATTTACGAGCTCAGCAAGCATGTAACTTTGTGCTGAATATTCGGTGGCCGAATATTCGGCGCTTCGGCCGACAGCGTTGCCGAATATTCGGTATTCGGTATTCGGCCAAATCACTATTCGTGGCAACTCTAGTTTAAAGACCTTGACCGTACAGTTCAGTCAGTTATCTGAGTCGTTTGAATTTCACAGGAGGAAGGCGATCTCTTCCCCACCGTAGACGGCAAGACGCAGTACTCCGACGTGGACTACGTGGCCACCTGGGCCGCCATGGAGGCGCTGGTGGAGGCCGGCCTGACGCAAAGCATCGGCGTCTCCAACTTCAATAAGAACCAGATTGAACGGGTCCTGGCTGTGGCGAAGATCAAGCCCGTGGTTAACCAGGTACGTTGGGATTTGGTCTAGATTCTTGTAGTTGTGGCTATAAGCTTTTATGTATTTAACTTCACTTTTGTATGTTCACAAATCTTGCTCAGAAAATTTGAACCACTTCCAATAGACCGATTGAGGTGAAAGTTGGTATAGGTACCTACCTAAGAAGGTAACTTGGATGACAATTCGATATCCCGGCACTGGACTTCTGGTGGCCCAGCCGGGACTGTCTCCGATAGAGAGAACTCTTCAACGGTTTGTCTGATTGACTTGAAATCTGGTGCACATAATCTAGAATGGATGACAATGAAGTACAGTTGGCAAAAAGTACAGACGGCGCTCCACAGCGCTGCTTAAAAAACTGTCAACACACGGAATGCGTCACTGCGATTTCGTACAGTCGCCGTTAAGCATCGGTGTGGTTGTAACTTAACTTAGGAGTCGTACGATTACTGTAATCCTCACCTTCCAGATCGAGGTGCACCCCTACCTGAACCAGCAGAAGCTCTTCGACTTCTGCAAGTCCCGCGACATCGCGGTGACCGCGTACTCCCCGCTGGGCTCCCCCGACCGGCCGTGGGCCAAGCCCGGCGACCCCCAGCTGCTGCAGGACCCGCGGCTGCAGGCCGTGGCTCAGAGGAACGGGAAGACCGTGGCCCAGGTCCTCATCAGGTCAGTATACACTCTGTGACACGCTTGTGAACTGAGACACACTCATTAACTATGCTGCAGTTATGAATTGTGACGCAGTTAGGAACTGTAATGCAGTTATGGACTGTGATGCAGTTATGAAAAAAACCACTGTCACACAGGAACTGTGTCATCGGTCATCGTACACAGGCTTTGTATCTTCATTCACGCACAGTCCCGCTCTGCTGCACTCATCACACACTGTCTTAACACATAAAGAAAGAGACACATGAAGTGCCACACTAAGCCTCGCGACATCTTAAAAGACTTCAAAAAAAGGTTCTCAATTCGGCTGCATTTATTTTTATCGTTTAGGTATAGAAGTTACAATTGCACCGATTTCGATGGTCCTTTTTATGTTTGATAAGAAAGGGCTTCCCATTGATCCCATTTTAATTTCATCAATATCTGGCGTAGTTTTATATATATTTTTATGTTTTTATTCGTCTCTATTCCCACAGATACGCCATCGACCGCGGCATGATCGTGATCCCTAAGTCGGTGACCCGCGCGCGCATCGAGCAGAACTTCCAGGTGTTCGACTTCAAGCTGACTGCCGAGGACCTGGCGGCGGTAGCCGCGCTCGAGTGCAACGGCCGGCTGTGCTCCATGGGCGAGTGAGTGGTCTAATTCAATCTAATCTTATCTTAGTGCCTGCTGTGGGACGCTACGTGCGTCAGTACTTACGCCGCCTCGCACCTTGGCCGAACGATTCTCGCTGCGGGTGCAGCGGCAGATTTTGCTGCGCTTAGGAAGCGCGCAAAGTATTCGGAGTTGGGCAACAATTATTTTTTTGTACCTTTGGCGTTTGAGGCTTCAGGGTGTTGGGGATCGGACGCGGTTGACTTCGTTCGGGAAGTGGGGCGCAAAATGAGAGAGAGGGGAGGGGATGCTCGCGCGGGTTCGTACCTGGTGCAAAGGTTATCCATTGCCATCCAACGAGGCAACGCGGCTAGTGTTATGGGTACCTTTGCACCGGGGGCAACTCGGGGGGGCCTTTTGGACTAGCTTAGGCTTTAGGCTTAAGTTTATTTTTATTTTTTTTTGTATTTGACTTATTTGATTTTTTGTATTTGATTTGTAATTGACATATTTTATGTTTAATGGTTATGTATGACTATGTGGAATGTGTGTTTATCTAACTGAAATGGTATTGTTTGCAATTGATTTAAAAGATACAAGCTATAGCTATTTGTATTCTCAGATCGGTCATTCTCCAGACTTATGTCAAAATTCTAATTACCGCGTCGCTTTTTTTCCGCTTACTTTTCAGTGAATATGATTTCAAATCCTGAAATACATAGATCATTGGAATGTTTAACTATTTATATTCCAATGATCTATGTGTTTCAGGATTTAATATCATATTCACTGAAAAGTAAGCGGAAAAAAAGCGACGCGGTAATTAGAATTTTGACATAAGTCTGGAGAATTACCGAGATATTGTTTACTACATTGATGTAAAAAATCTTAACTTATCTTATCTAATCTAATCTGATTAGATTAGAAAGCATAATTGTACATTTTTGCATAAAGCTAGCTTTACATCTGTAAGTTTTACTAGTGTAATTAAATTACTTAAGTAGGGACACAGCTATATACATACATTTGAAGGAGATAGCAATACTCATTTCTCTTTTTAGCAGATAGCTGCATCCTTACTTACGCAAGTAAAACTTACAGATGTAAAGCTGGCTTTATGCAAAAAATAGGGTATTTATTTGTTTAAAAAAAAGTTGTTACGTTTTAGGAATCAGGCAACATTTTTCGCCTAAAACTGCTACATGTTTTTATTTACCGCGTGGTGTCGAGTTTAGAATAATACCTCTCCATATCTTCCTTGGATGTCGTTAGAGGCGACTAAGGAAATAGGTATGTATGTTTTAGGCGACAGACTAGCAACCTGTGACTATTCTACCAGCAAATTTAAATCCTAAAAAATAATATGCTAAAAATGGCCACGAAATGTGATGTGATAATGTCTATGTAGCGATTTGTGCTCTGCCTACCCCATTTGGGAATGCAGGCGTGATATATGTATTCTGAAATTTAGAGCACATAAGTATGTATAACACTAGTGCATAGTAGGTTTATCTTATGTAGTTACACTCCTTTGGAATATCATTAGGGTGATCTGTTACTCATTTTATAGCAAAATTAATATTAATTCCATCTTTTTCAGCACCGACCATCCGCACTATCCATTCCACGACGAATACTAAGCGCAGAGACAAGAATGAAGAGCTGAAGGCACGAAGTTACCAAAACTATAGTTAAGGAATTGCACTCGCACAAAATGCAAAAGTTTTTTTATCTGTTTACTGTTACTGGCCATCAAGATTTTTGGCGGCAACCAATCGTTTTATGAATAAAACTTCTGTCAAAACTTGAAGCAAATAGGTGTTACCATATGTGAAATAAAATATTTTTAATGTTGTAATAATCATGTGCATTGTAATAAGTTAATAATTTTAATAAACTGTTGACATTTCATTGTTGTTTTAATGTCCATTTATCTAAACCAATTGATTTCTGGCCTGCAGGATGGTAAAGAACGTAGTTATAGCGCCCTAGCGCCATCTATCGTCGAATAGCCGAACTAAATAATCCTATATCAAGTCAAATAAGTTTCAAAGATCAGTAGCATAAATACAACTTCTAATTTTCTTTGTGGTCTTCGGTCCCCAGGCATAACATCTGCCTGGAGAGAGATCTTTATATTGGAGTCTTTCCCACATTGGTGATCTTCTACTTTGGACATTTTAATTATATTATAACAACGACGCAGTCTTACAGCAAGCCAGACTGCGGCGCTGTGCACCACTAGCATGTTGCTCACTTCCATGCCTGGTGTCTACAGTGTTCAACCTACTACCTATACTGCAAGCTACGCATCCAACGCGGCCCTTTCACGTAGCTCTAGGTACGCACTCCGCCAATCACATCGGCTCCGAGCAACTCGCTCTCCGACAATCACGGCAGATTATCAACGCTCGCCAACGCGGGTTTACAACTAGCCTTTGCGATTTCCCACTACACTAGATATCTCACCGACCTCCGGTCTGAAGGGAGCTGTTGTAGCGCCCTAGCGCCACCTATCGTCGAATAGCCGAACTAGACAATCCTACATCGCGCCAACGAAGTTTTGAAGATCGGTTGCATAAATGCAACATCCAACTTTCTTTCAGTGGACTTCGGTCCCCAGGGATAACATCTGCCTGGAGAGATCTTTCTATTGAAGACTTTCCCGATGTCTTTATCATTTTCTAAAAGCGACATCATTCTGCCTTTTGCGCTAAAGAAGGATAAGTCATTTTTCTCTTTATATTTTCCATGTTTAACTTGTAAGTAAGTAAGTAATTTATTACCATAAAAGTACTTAATTCACAAAGATTACAGCTAACATACCTACAACAGTTAAGTAAGAAGAAATAATCATGAAGTAAACCGATGGCCCTAGCACTAGACACGAGGTTTGTATCGCAAGTGCCAGATTAACTATTAAATAAGGCGCTTAAATACTAAACAAAAACAGGACAACAGTAAAACAAAGCAATAATGATAAATGATAAGGATATCACTAAAATGTGTTTGTGTGTTTGGGCTGAGTGTGTTCGAAATCGTTTCCATTCTTTTTGGGTACGAAGTGGTACGAAAAAAGTTACCTTGAGATTTTTAATTTACCAAATTCGAAATAATCTCGGATCGATTTCGATTGAATTGAATTGAAATTCGAATTAATGTGAAGTGAATGAGCGATAAGCAAGTGATAAGTGATAAAAACAATGACACAAAATTATGACAGTGACAGTGAGATTTGTTTTCATTCCCCATACTAAACTTCGTAGAGTTGCTAATAACCAATAGAAACATCTAACGATTACCAAACCGTAATTCCTATTGGCTAGTGAGACTAGTTCCTACAAACGAAAATCTAAGCGTTCCGTTAGCCTCGTTTTCACATTCACGTAATCACTTACCTAAATTCAATTCACTATGTTTTGTGAAAAACAATTAGAGTCGATAACGTAGTGTAATTTTATGAACTTCAAATTAAATGTAAATAACTTTTTGTTGATTGACATAAAAGTAAAAAAAAATGTTGTATTTGTAATAACTGTTTTCCCGACATTATAAACTTATGTTGCTTACATCGAAACGTGATCTCGTTTGCTTTTAATGTTTTGCCAAAGGTTACCTGTAAGTAATGCCTGACTTGGTCAACAATTAAATATTTTAACCAAATCAGTCTGTATTACGAGTCTAATTGATGTAAATGACAGCAAATCATCATCAGTTTATTTCGTTTGCTTTTATGTTTTAGATAATAGCATGAAATTAATTGTTTAAAAAAACCATTTCGACATTCCCTCTCTCATGTGACAACCCTACTCTTATTTTGACGCATTATGTACGATGTCGATTTAGTCATTTAGGAATGGTGTAGTTTAATTATAAAATATATCTATTTCCGCTAATTAGATTTGCGTGTCGCGTGTGTAATTTAACCCGCGGCGCAAAACACCCTCAATCACACTGGGAGATCTGTGTTAAAGCGCTTTAAAGAACTCCAAAATGACTATCGAAGGGAACAAGGACGAAGCTGAAAAGTGCATTGAGATAGCTCAAGCTGCTTTTTCCGCTGGTAACGTGGAGAAAGCTGAGAGGTTCTTGCTGAAAGCTGAGCGCTTGTACCCTAGCCCTCGGTCTAAGGAGTTTTTGGCCCGAGTAAGAGCTACGGGAAGCACTGGGAATGGTGAACGAAAGACACCACCAAAGAGCCCTAGTGCTGAAGACGTGAGACGACGCAAAGCGCCTCCGCCGCATCAGGCTCCCCAGAAGGAATACACGTCTGAGCAGTTGGAAGCTGTCCGCCGCATTAACACCAAATGCAAGGATTATTACGAAATTTTGGGTGAGTTTGCTCTATCAGTACCTTTTTGAAACTGTTAGGTTTTCGACGATATTTTGTGGTACCTTTATGTTTTAATAACATACATTGAGGTGTAATTGGACACAAATACAATAAAAAAATAAAAATAAAAATATTGCAACTATAAACTTGACGATTTTTTAGTCAGTATGTAAACTGACTAAAAAATCCTAAACCTAAACTAAACCTAAAAATGGACTCCATGGCTTAGCGTCTAAAAGACTAGCAACATCCCCCTTAGATCAGTTATTAAGTAACTACAGGGGAACTTAATTATCAGTTGCTAGAATTTTTCCTATTAGAATCGGTAAATCATTGCTTCATCCGTCTCAAGGTCTTTCATTGTTGAGAAGAGAAAGTTTGTGTGCATTTGTAAAAAGCTTTAGTTAATTACCTGTCAGTATTATACCTCTGTATTAAAAACCCAAAATTATGTTAGAAGTGACTATGTGGTTTTCTCTATGTAGTTAGCATTTTGTATGCTTTTTCTGCCCTGTTTGGGAATACTTGCATGATGGGTATAACCATTAGCCTTGCAAGGCCCGTAATTTATAGGTTTACAATGTACAAATTAGTAGTAAGTATAATATCAGGCAAATTATTCAGTCTAAAACAGAGTCAAAATATTAGAGAAAATAAATTCTAATTTTTTACTAGGTCTGAGGCCCTAAACTAGATATTTACAGTTATGTTTTAGGAGATTTATTTAAATATATTTTAGTATTTTTATGTTAAAATATTTCTAGTTCATATGAGGTTGTCGCATTATGAAAAATTAAGTAAAAGAAAACATATTTTTGTACAATGAAAAGGAAAATACAGGAATTAGATCAAAAAAGTGTTGTAGATTTCAAAACTTTAAAATTGTCTCTAAGGTCAAAGTTGGGTTGTAAACTTGCTTTGTCATTTGGAAGTTTTTTACTCACTGTCATCATAATTTGCATAATATTATTCAGTGATTTCATTATTGAAGTTTGCCTTTTCTAAGCTTCTGTCTGGTATTGCATGCATTACTCACTTTTTTTTAGGCTTCCTACCATGCTATTTTTGCTAGGAGTAATTTTTTCATCAAACCCTTGTGTGTATATGTAGATAGGTCTTTAAAAATGATATTGAGGTTTCAATTTTTTTTTCTAAACTTAATAGTTTGTTAGAGAGACACTTCTAAAGTGGCAAAATAGTTAGTGTACTTTAAACTCAGCATGTCAACTAGACTTAGACTTATAGTAGATTTGTTTAGGTAGTTAAAACAATGTAACAATCTTGACGTGTCTTTTTATTTAAATGTACACTTTATAAATTGAAATCTTTACATTTTACAATTTAGGTATGAAAAAATCATTTACTTTCATAATTGATTTGTATAGTGTAACGATTTTCAACAAAAAGACATGTCAAGATTGTTTACATTGTTTTAACTACCTAAACAAATCTACTATATACAGTGATGGATGTATTTAATATTCTATTATTTGCAGGAGTAACCAAGGACGCCACGGACTCTGACATCAAGAAGGCCTACAAGAAGTTGGCTCTGCAGCTCCACCCGGACAAGAACCATGCCCCGGGGGCCAGCGAGGCCTTCAAGGTAACACATACTTACATTTTAGCCACGGTGTGACGTCACGAGACCCTGCTTTGGAGGTTTTGTGATTTATCTATACCTTTGTCGATGTTTAACTAAAAAGACAACAATGAAAGACCTTGAGGCGCTTGAAGCAACCATTTACCGATTCTAATAGGAAAAATTATTACAACTGATTATTAAGTTCCCCTATAATTACTTAATAACTGATCAAAGGGGATGTTGCTAGCCCTTTAGGCACCAAGCATTAGGGTCCCATATTAGATTTAGGTTAGGATATTTAACATACATACATACATACATATTCTCACGCCTGTATTCGCAAGAGGGGTAGGCAGAGCACATGAATTCAAAAATCCAGTGCCACATTTAGCAATTTCAGAACTTTTTTCAATTTAAAAAGACATAGATGTTTTAAATTCTTTCTTTCTTTTTTAGAATAGCACCTCCGTTCCTTTCGTGGATGTCGTAAAAGGCGACTAAGGAATTAGGTTATGATACATTTCACACTATTTTACTTGCCAAATATGCTGAAAAATATGCTGGAAGTGGCCTTGAAACGTCAAATAGTCAGGGTTTTGTCTATGTAGCGTTTTGTGTGCTCTGCCTACCTCGTTTGGGAATATAGGCGTGATGTATGTATGTAAGTTAGTTCGGCTATTGGACGATAGGTGGCGCTAGGGCGCTACAAAACTAATAGCGTGCACACACAGAGAGCGGTCAGGAGTTCCGAGTTCTGAGTCCTGCGTTCTATCGAACGTACCGATCTCTAACAACAACGCACACAGCGGGCGGTCAGACCGCGGCGGACAAAGCAGAACGCCGCGGTCAGAGAGTTCTATTGCCGCGGAGACAGAGAACGCAGAACTCCGGGATGTCGGAGGTTGCAAATACAGAGAAGTTAATTGAATTAGTTAGGAAAAGGAGTTTATTTATACGATTTTAACTGATGTAGATTAGATTTGACAAGATATAGATTAGATTAGCCAGCTTTTCTTTTGCTGAACACACACTTTCGCGAATTAAAATTTTGTTTTTAAATATGAGGTTTCAAGATGTAATACAATTAATTAAAACTATTTATCGACATGCGAAAATAAACATAGAATAGTTTTCCATCTTCAAAAATACGGAAAAATACTACTAAATTCACCCTGTTCTTCTCGGGTGATATTAATAGGGTGCACCCAATACTTTCTTTTTCTTTTAGAAGCTTCTAAGCTCCACAAAACAATAATTTTTCGTCGAAAAATGAACTCTCCAGTGACATGTTGTATGTACGAAGACACGAACGAAACTAGAACGCAAGAATTTGAACGTCGCTTGTGTGCGTCGGAACTCTTGAGCGGTCAGCGGTCAACAGAACGCGGAACTCCTGACCGCTCTCTGTGTGCGCCCGCTATAAGATAGATGGTTTTTATGGTGTTTCAGGCGATCGGCAACGCGGCGGCGGTTCTGACTGACCCCGAGAAGCGCAAAGCGTACACTATGCGCGGCGAGGAGGGCCCTACACACGCACCTCACGCGCAGTACTACGCGCGGGGCTTCGAGTCCGACCTCACGGCCGAGGAGCTCTTCAACATGTTCTTCGGGGCCACCGGTGAGTCTTGGCACAAAACAGTAACCTTAGCGTCAATCTCCATACAAAGAATGCACGAGTAAAACACACATAGACACGTGTCACCGACACGATATCTCAGACTTAGGACCATTCTGAGCTACTTTCGTGACCCGATTGGTGATCGGTAGGTGGCGCTGATCGCAACGTAGTACCCGGCCCGGTGGATAGGTGGTGTTCGCAACTTCTTTGGGGCCAACCGTGAGTTGTTGGGATTAAGGATGTTACTAGGCCCGATTGGTGCAGAGCTTTCACCGGTAGAGGGCGCTGTTTGCAACGTAGTACCCGGCCCAGTGCTTAGGTGGCGCTGATCGCAACGTAGTACCCGGCGCGGTGGATAGGTGGTGTTGATCGCAATATAGTACCCGGCCCGATTGATAGATGGCGTTAGATTCTGCATGGAAACTAAACATGCAGTTTTACCGGTAGACGGCGCTGATCGCAACGTAGTACAGGCAACAGTATTAACATGTGCCATAGCGGAGCGTGCAATAATATGACACATCTAACTGCCCCTAGTCTAGTAATAGTCGTATCAGAAATTTTATAGGCCACGTGGCGCTGATCGTAACTACGCGGTTGTCGGCCCGGTGGATAGGTGGTGCTGTTCGCAACTTCTTTGGGTCACCCGTGAGTTGTCGACCGAATGACAGATAGATGGCGTTATATTCTACGTGGAAACTATGCGACGAGATGTTCGATCTGTCGACGGTTTGGCTTCAGCCCTTCGCACTACTATCCAAAAAGAACTAGTCATATTTTGGCCGTTTTTAGTGGTCACCATTGTGCCAGCTGTATCTCAAGAACCGTGATAGCTAGTCAGTTGAAATTTTCACAGATTATGTGTTTCAATTGCCGCAATAGCAACAAATACTAAAAACAGCGAGTTTGTGGTGGAGTTTTTAGGTATTCCTAAGCTGGAATGGCGGATTGGTTTTTGTATTTAATAATTGTAAATATAAAATTGAGTAAATAATATACTTTGGAGAGATTTTATTCATACATACATACATACATATTCTCACGCCTGCATTCCCAGGAGGGGTAGGCAGAGCACATGAATTCATTATCGCCTAATGATTTTATTCATTATCGCCTAATCTCTCCCATATCGCAGTTGGCCGGTTTTTCATAATTTTTGTAGTTTTTGTGACAAAAATCTTGGAATCAGTTTAGATAACAGCTTATTCTTTGTGCATTGGCAGCGTTCCCAGGCGCCTCCGGGGGCGTGTACGCTCGCCGCCGCGCGCGCTCGCCGGAGCGCCGCGAAGCCCCCGCCGGGCTGCTGCAGCTGTTACCAGTTCTGGTGCTGGTGCTGCTGTCCATGCTGAGCGGCTTCTTCATCAGCGAGCCCGTCTACAGCCTCGCGCCGCAGCCCAAGTATCCTGTGCCCAGGGAGACGTCCAGCCTCAAGGTTAGTCACAGCAACCAAGCCAGGTGATCAATCGCTGAGTCACCAGTCACTCAGTCATGAGTCACCCAGGTCACCCAGACATCAGTCACCCAGTGAGACCCAATGACCAGTCACCAAGACATCAGTCATTCAGTGAAACCCAGTGATCAGTCACCGAGGGATCAATCACCCAGGGGTTTGATGAATCGCTGAGTCATCAGTCACCGGATGATCAGTCACTCGTGATCAGTCGCCCAGACATCAGTCACCCAATGAAACCCAGTGATTAATCACCGAAAGATTAATCGCCTAGAATCACCGAGCGGTTACACAATTCTTAATTATCAAGTGATTGATCGTCGAATATCACGAAGTTCCCAATCAACTTACATTTTATGATTTTTATGTGATATTTTTTCCAATATTCTTGTTATTCTTACAGGTGCCATACTACGTGAAGGAGAACTTCCACACCGACTACCAGGGCTCGCTGCGGCGCTTAGAGATGGCCATAGAGGAGGAATATCTTGGTAAGATACAGCTGTCTCTTTTTTAACTTTATTTTATCATAATCATAATGTTTGATTTTACAACAAAAAACTGAAGGTATTGTCAACCTTTTTATGATGCTTACGGCCTCTGATTATCATACGTATGACAAACAATGGAGAATCAATAGTTGAGCGATACTTGACGTGTTGGCGCCTTGGGTATACTTAAAAACTGATGAGGATTTACCATTAAAATTCGAATCTTATATGAACAACAGAGTGTAATTTTGTAGACTCCGGCAAGTTCGATGGCACGATTTTAGAGAGAGAGAGGAAGGAGAGGATTTAAAAAAACACCTCTCTATTTCATCGTTTAAGGAAATAGGTTAAAGTCTATTTGAAGCGACAGGCTAGCAATCTGTCACTATTATACCTGTCGGCTCAAAACTTCAAAGATATGCTAGAAGTAGCCACCAAACGTGAATTAGTCCTGATTTCCTCTATATAGCGTTTCGTGTGCTCTGCCTACCCCATTTGGGAATCCGGGAGTGATGTATGTACAAGGAAGTAAGCGCATCGGTTTTTTCTGGTAAAAGCGATGCGCGAATTTCCTCTCTCTAAAATCGTACTGTCTTACTTGCCAGTGATTAGCAGTGATCGGATCTAGGATGCAATTTCCCGGGGTTTGAGTCCATAATATTAAGATGGATATGACTTACAACCCCGCGATTTTTTTAATTAATTTTTATCTAATATATTCTTGTTTGTTTCACTTGTTTCAGAAAGTAGTAACTCGTTTATGTATACAAAATATTTCTATTGATAGGAGTTATAAAATGTGTTTTTAAAGTACATACATATGTACAGTGAAATAAATGACCTTCTTAAAGCAAACATTTTCATTTTGTTTATTTAGTGTAACACTCCAAAAACTTATTATTTGCAATAGCCCATTATCCAAAATCCCGGGAATCCCGAGGCACATCAACGATAAGCATAATGTTTGAGGTCGTTCACCCCAAATTGCATCCTATACTTTAGACCGATAGGTACTTAAAAGATGGTAAACAATCTTGACATGTCTTTTTATTGAAATACACAGTCTAAAAATGAAAATCGTTACACTATACAATTCAATTATGAAAGTAAATGTTTTTTTCATACCTAAATTGTAAAATGTAAAGATTTTGATTTATAAAGTGTATGTGTAAATAAAAAGACACGTCAAGATTGTTTACCATCTTTTAAGTACCTATCGGTCTAAAGTATAGATCCGATCACCGGTGATTAGTTACTAGCTATGCTCACGAATAACCGCTCTTTCCAGGCGGCCTCCGGCACGCGTGCCAACGCGAGCGCAACTACCGCGACAGCATGGCGTGGAAGGCGCGTAACTTCGGCGACTCGCGCCAGTACGCCGACGCGCAAAAACTCCGCACGCCGAGCTGCGACAAGCTTCAGAGCTTCCACCGGTAGGCGGCGCTGTTGAACGTAGTTCCCGGCCCGGAGGATAGATGGCGCTAAACGCAACTGTAGTTCCAGGTCTGGGGGATAGATGGCGCTAGGATCTACGTGGAAAGTGATGTTTGATCTGTTGATGGTTTGGCTTGGTGATAGGAGAATGACGTATAGTGTGAGGTATGTCGTTTTTCTTTCTTTACTGAGCTAATCTGTGTATAGATTGAATGTTGGCATGTGCCGTTGTATGCAATATTAAGCGAGGGATATACTAAGGACTTATGTCGTGATGTGTCGGCGATGTCAACATACAATGGAAATGCATAAAATAATCTGTGAATCTTTTTTAGAGTTCCGTAGTCAGATGGCAAAAACGGAACCCTTGTAGATTCGTCATCCGTATACCACAGAAACATTTTTTAGGGTTCCGTACCCAAAGGGTAAAAACGGGACCCTATTACTGAGGCTTCGCTGTCTGTCCGTCCGTCCGTCCGTCCG
>BHDV01011544.1:33527-44026 GCA_005406045.1 Adoxophyes honmai
AGAGCGGGATATCGCGGCGGGGGAGGGCTCGGGTCAAAGTGCGCGGGGGCGTTCGGATTACAGAGGGGTTCGGATTAGAGGGGGTTCGGATTAAAGAGGTCCTACTGTAAATGTGGCTACGAAATGTGAAATAGTCATAGTTTTGCCTAAGCAATGTTTCGTGTGCTCTGCCTAACCTATTTGGGTATACAGGCGTTATGTTTATGTACATACATATTTAAATTTTTATGTATTATCAATGTATGTTGATTTATTTACTAATGATATAGTAATTAGAAAAGTAACCATTATAAATGATTGTCATTGCTTGACGTGTCGACGACTTCCCCGAACGACAGTGTCGCACGACATTTGCACTATAGTATATCCCTAGCTTTATTAATTTATTTTCTCGATGTGGAGATATCAAAAACCGTTTAAAAAAAACTAGTGAAATTCATAAAATGTTTTGCCCTCACGAAATTGTAATAGGGATGATGACTGGGTAAAAAAATGTAATTTTAATTAGTCCGTAAGTAAGATTACGGAAAATGTGAGACACATGTTTTTTTTCTTTTTTCATATAACTAAACATCGATAAAGTTATATTATAGATCATCAAACTTCCGGAGTGGGGGCTCGTGACGTCACGCCTAGGTAAAATTTGTACCTAGGCGTGAAGTCACGCGAAACTTTCAAGCGCTGTGTTGTCGCCATTTTTCGTTTGTCAAATAAAAGAAAAAGTATGTGTACAATATTTTTTGGTAATCTATCTGACGGACTAAATAGTTTTTTTTAGTTTTCTAGCCTATTGGTTCAATTGATCAATGCCGTTGTTATTAATTTTAATTTTGTGACGTAATAGCGCAGATAGAGTGGAACTTCCACCGAAAGAGGGCGCTGTTGGCAATGTTTAGTTCCGGTATTAGCGGATAGATGGAGCTAGCGTCTATGTGTAAGTTGTTCGCTGCTTTAGGCGCAGCGCAGACGACAAATTTTTTGTGCGATCGAGTCTGCGGCGCACAAAAAGTCTGCGTGGATTGTGTGCATTGTGCGCCGGACTTTTTGCGCGTCGTATGCGTTACCGCATAAAGTTACATAGGCTCTATTTTCGCAGACTAAAAAGTCCGTCGCGGATAGTCTGTCGTCTGCCCAGGGCCTTAAAGGTATTTGTTATCGAAATGGAAATTTAAATTTTTCGTTGTTAGAGTTTGTTAGTGTCCGACCGAAGGTACAATTTTGGCCGAAGCCGAAGCCAAAGCCGATTAATCGGCTTTCATCAAAACCTTCGGCCGAAGCCGAAGCCGAAGGTGTGTTGACCCCATGTTGACCCTAAGAAATACGAGAATTTGCTAATAGTAAAAAATACGGCAGTAAATTATGCGCAGTTTTCGTTTCTAAATCAAGTGTGACTATGTTGTTATGTTATGTGTTGTCAGTAATTTATATAATTAACTGCAAGTAATGCGATCGGGCCGGCGAACTCGCTTTGGCATCGTTTGTTCAATTTCAAATCACGATTTTCAAACCTTCGGCTTCGGCCAAAGCTTCGGCCAAATTTTGGCCGAAGCCGAAGGTTTGGCCGAAGGTGGCCGAAGCCGAAGCCGAAGCTTCGGTCGGACACTAGAGTTTGTGTAAGAGATGAACAATGTAATTCGGACGAATAACTGTCTAGAAAGTATTTATTGATATCTTCCATTCATAATGAAATAAAACGGTCGAAAGCTCTAGCTCGACATGTTTCGGGCTAATTCTTGACCCATCATCTACCCCAGCATCATCATCAGCATCATGGATCACGAATTGGCGCGAAATAAGCTATGTCCACACCAGTGCGCTTTCACGTTCACCTTGCGTCTTCCTCTGACGCATGCCCGTGCAACCACAGCGCATGCGCTGAAACTAGATCCTCAATGAAGACGCGCTGGCGGCATGCGCTGTTGGTGGTTAAGGGGCATGTGTCAGAGGAAGACGCAAGGTGAACGCGAAAGCGCACTGGTGTGGACATAGCTATATGTCGATGTCGAGCTAATCTCGATTTACAGACGTGATTAAATTCGTTTTATTCCACTATGAGTGTCTCACGGTAGTTTTATGGTTTCCTCCGTTGTTGTCTTTGTTTTTAATAAGTTGAGTCAGTTATGTTATGTTACATCGGCAATATAGTGACAGCAGGCATTGCGTGCGTCGAGATGCGAGAAACTGTAGATACTTCATCGTTAGCAGGAGTCCACTTCTCACTTACGTAGGCTCCACTTTGTCTGCTATCTGCTAAATTGTTAATTATTCTTAACATAATATTATGTTAAGAGAAAGGTACTCGACTTTTTGGCGTGTGGTATTTGGCGCATCGTATGCCATAGTAATTTGGCGGGTAGAAGGGGTTATTTTCTGTTTATTCAGCCCCATAACACGTGCCATGCCAGGCGGTTACTTTTATATAAATTACTTAAATTAATTTTAAGTAAAAGTTTTATTTTGAAATGCGTTGATGAAGGTCATACGAAATCCAAATTTACTGACAAGTATCATCTAGTTTTTTTTTCAACATTCAAGGACTCTGAAGAGGTAAAAATGTAACGTGTTAAACATACATACATACATATTCTCACGCCTGTATTCCCAAGAGGGGTAGGCAGAGCACAAGAATTCAAAAATCCAGTGCCACGTTTAGCAATTTCAGGGTAACGTGATATTGCAGTGACAGGTTGCTAGCCCATCGCCCACAATACACAAACCCTTTCCCAGAGTCGACTCTTACGACACCCACGGGAAGAAAGGGGGAGGTGCTATCCTAACCCGGCACCACACGGGGGTAACGTGTTATGGGTGTTGAATATAGGATGACATCTTCTATCCGCCAAATTACTTTGGCACGCTGCGCCAAACGTCCTGTATATATTTATGAAGTATTTCTTACTCATATAATGCATTCTACCAAACGTATATGAAATTTCGTTTTGGAATATGTAATTTTTTACTCGCAAGTAAATTCTTTTCATGTGAAAAAGCGGGTACGAGTGATTTAATCCAATACAAAATTTAGGCAAATAGTTATTGTTAAATATTAAAGTTTATTGTATGTAGTTTGGAAACGGGGACGGTGCATTGTTTAACCTTTTGACCGCCAAGGCGCGAAGTGAAACGCTGTGCTCCTAACGCCAAAGACGTGAGTCGGCTCTTAGATAATGCTTGTTTTTTTTCGAATGGTGCTGTATTATTTTATTTAAATTAGGTATAAAATAACTTACACTACCTATAAATAAAGTAAACCTAGAAAAAATGTTACAGCGTTTTATATTCCAGTTCTTTTGCAATAACTTCGACGCACCATTTAACGTCGTGGCGTCACGGGCACTGACTTGCGATGACGTGATATGGCGTCTTTGGCGGTCAAAAGGTTAATATTACGTCGCATTTTGAAAAGCACATTTTAGTCTACGCTTTCCACCACTAGATGTCTCTTTTGTTCACTGTATGGACGAGTTGAATGCGTTAGCAACGATATTTGTGTAAGTACAAAAAAAAATCGGGTTTTTTGTGAAACTTCAACCTCGTTCGGCTACAAATAATACATACATACAGTCACTGCTCCCAAATGGGGTAGGCTGAGCACGCGAAACATGACATAGATAAAACCAAGATTGTGGCTATTTCACGCTTCGCAGCCACTTCTAGCATAATTTTCGGTTTAAAAACAGATGGAAAATATAGTTTAATAGTGACAAGTTGCTAGTCTAAACCAATTCCCTTGGTCGCCTCTTACGACATCCACGGAAAAAATGGAGAAGTGTTATTATATCCCGACACCACACAGGATATTAATTTTTGTATGAAAGTAAAATGTATCAAATGTTGTTTAGTCTTGCGATTGTTGATGTGTCACAAATAACCTTGTACAATGTGTAATGGTGTTATTACGTATTTATTTTAGACTAAATGTTGAAATATATAGTTGCAATACATTTCTTCAGTTTTGTATAATTTTGTTTTGAAGGGATGGCTAAAAATAAAACCCTTGTTTGACAACGACAGCATTTCAATTGTAGTTCGGTAGCCTCGATAGGTGGCGGTAGTGTAGATTGTGCCCAGAGGGCGCTGGTGTGCGTAAGTTAGTGGATTCGTAATTTGATACACGTTTATATAAGCGGATTACATAAATGCATTTTAGGTAGGCAATTCATCTGGGAGTGTACATACATACAGTCACGCCTCTTTCCCACAGGAGTAGGCAGAGACCACTTTGTTCCACTTGCTACGATCCTGCCATATTTCATTTGCTTCATCCACATTCATTAGTCTTTTCATACATGCTCGTCGGTTTCGGGTACTCTTGACCTGACCTGTTTCTAAAACGTCCGCGATTTGGTCACGGAACGTCCGTTTAGGTCTTCCCCTCCCAACACACCCATTCACACTTCCCGTATAAATCTGTTTAGTCAATCTTCTTTCATCCATCCTCTCTTATATGACTAAACCAGCGAAGCATAATCTTTTCAATCCTTGTCACTATGTCTACTTTCACACCAGCTTGTTCCCTTGCTCATCTGGGAGTGTCAAGCGAACTATTTCAAAAGAAAGACAGTAAATTTATTCTTGATTTTCATATAACGACAGCGGCAAACGTGTAAATACGTGTTTTATATGCGTTTGTATCTGTATAGGGTAAAAATCGTATTAGAGAAATACTCTTAGTTTTGGCGGTAATGTTACCATTACATCCCACATACATACATACATACATATTCTCACGCCTGTATTCCCATGAGGGGTAGGCAGAGCACATGGATTCAAAAATCCAGTGCCACGTCTAGCAAATTCAGGGCAACCAGATGGTTAAACGTGATATTGCGGTGGCAGGTTGCTAGCCCATCGCCCACAATACTCTAACCCTTTCCCAGAGTCGACTCTTACGACACCCACGGGAAGAAAGGGGGAGGTGCTATTCTAACCCGGCACCACACGGGGTGCATCCCACATGACAGTTAAAATTTACAATATAGTAAAAATTTGTATTTTGGTTAGGAAGGACCGTACTGACTACTGTCTTCTACGCAATTGTGAATAGATACTGCGATAGCAGTACTGTCATGTAGCGTGATACATATTTTACGGTGAATGCCGCTACCATCACCGAATGTGTTAAGCACGTCACACACTAAGCAGATACGATAGATATCTGTATCTGAACGGATATCTGTCAATATCGCTTCCTATACAATTCAATGAGCTACACACACAGCGCAGAAAACTTATATTTTACCGTCAAGTATCTGTTGGCACCGATTTATGGAAAGATGGCATTTATACGCAAATAAAATATGACAGTATCTGCTTAGTCTGTGAGACTCTTTAAACTATAGTATTACGAACTCGACATGTTTCTTTGACAGGAATGTCATATTGAATAGTTAAGTGTGTCACTGATCATGAATTGTTTCCCTGAAGTGTATTAGGCTATGGTTGATGTATAAAAGTATTTATTAATCTGCTTTATACGAAATTGTGGCGCCAGTTGTACCGAGTTTTTACGGTAATACCACATAAAGTCTGAGATCGAATTAGAGATCAAAAATGTGAACAAACATGTTGCCATTGCTTTATTGTTATGAATCAATAAACTAAAAGTAGTTAAAAAATTAATACAATTAGTACAATTATATCAATTAGTAACAAAAAAGGTTGACTACATCTGGAATTTCACTTGGATATTGACAGTTGTTTGTTCACATTTTTGATCTCTAATTCGATCTCGCACTATAGATGGCGCTTAGAACAATACAAACGCGTTCCTTGGCAGCTTCACTAGAGGGCGCTGTAAGCGAAGTGTCAAAACAAACATGGCGGCATTTTTTTCGTACTCTTTTAGAGGTAATTCTAATATGTTGAAAACTATGTTTGATAATTAAAATAACACTGCTGGATTACATATGTCATTGTGAAAGGAAACTGATACACTCTTATGTGTATCGCATGTGCACGTCTGTCCGCTGCCGTGGCGCGTAGCTCCAGATGATGGGTCACGGATTGACCCGAAACATGTCGAGCTAATCTCGGTATAAAAAGGGAGTAAATCAGTTGTTTCACTACACATATGTTATTTGAACGTTAAACATAACGAATAACGACCCCTTGGTTGCAACTCATATTAAAAGACACTTATATATCCTGAACGAGTTTTAAAACGTTGTAAGCTATAGTTAAATTTTGTTTATAGATAATTGTTGATTTGGTGTGATGGTAGTTAGAAAGATAAGTACATGGCGAAAGCTTGTGAACATTTAATAACATTTATTCTCAACGCCCAGTGTAAAATTTTACATACATTTCCCCTGTATTCCTAGTAATGGGGCATTGAGGATAGAACCTATAGAGTACTAATGTCATCTTGGTTGTTCGGAAATTATTCCGCAAAACAATTGAAGTGATCGCTGTGCTCTTATTGGCCGGTCCAAGATCGCGCGTAACGCTAGTGCCTTTTTCTCTACGGTTATTGGCTCTGTACAGTTTCTGTGACAGTGACGGTGACGTTTAGTATGTTGAAATCAACAAACTATTTGCGGACCGGGGTTGCGAACATTGTTTCTCTATAGGTTCTATCCTCTATGTAATGGGGTAATCAAGAGCACAACTTTACGATGACTAAACCGACTATTTCACGCTTCACAGCCACATCTAGCATGATTTGAGGATTAAATCTGATGGAAGAGGTACAGTCACGAACCGGGATTGTTGAGCCACTTGCCACTGTTCGCAATTTAGACGTGTAACCAATGACTGATGTGACCGACTAGATGTTAGCTATTGGATTAGTATTACACGACCAAGTTACAAAAAGGTAAGTGGCTCAACGATCCCGGTTCGCGATGGTACGGTCGGCCAAGGAAGTGGTCTACCACTTTTGACAAAAGTTTCTGTGAGATCAAAATTATCACAAGGTTGGCATTGTCACTGTCATAATAATATGGCGAGGGGAAATCGACCGTGTTGTTTCATGAGGTTCAAATGAATATCGATCTTGAGGGGGTAGACCAATTTCTTGGTCGACTGTACCATTGTGATGTTTGGCAGCACTGTCGACGCATTCCTTCTAATGTTATACAGGTTCAAAACCTAGAGGGCGCTTTTTTCAGTATGTAACAGATCCCTCTGGTGATATCCTATGCCAACTCAAAATGTTACGGTTTTTTTTTCTACGGACGCGGGACGCGAATCAAATGACACAGAGGGCAATGAACTGAAAAGCGATGAAGCATAAGGACAATAATGGAATATTTAACAGGGGTTTTCAGACGTATACCCGACCACTGGTTAAAATATACATACATACATACATACAATCACGCATATGTCCCCAAATGGGGTAGGCAGAGCACACGAAACGTGAAATACACATTCGCAGCCACTTCTAGCATCATTTTGGGTTTGAAAGCAGATGTAAGAGGTAGTATAATAGTGACAGGTTGCTAGCCTGTCGCCTAAAGAATACCTTAAAGCCATTTACTTAAAATATTTACGGTATATTTCTGGACACCCTGTATATTCCAGTGAAGAATCGCCCGGTCTGTGACAACCTGTATAATACATTTTATTTTTCATTTCGTCCCCTTTTTATATATTATTTATGCTTTAATATCTAGTCAAATAATCCTCACAACGAAGATCAACCATTATATCTAGTTGCCATGGTGACGTCTCCCGTTATAAAAAGGTGAAATTTGGTTGCTTGACAGTCTAGCGTGTCATACACTAAGCAGATACGAAGATATCTGTATCTAAACAGATATCTGTTAATACCGCTCCCTAAACAATTCAATGAGCTATCTCCGCAGATACCTTATATTTTACCGTCAAGTATCTGTTGGCACCGACATACGGAAAGGCATTTATGGGTAAATATTCGGGCGTTTGAACCGCTGTCATTATTCTCAACACTTTTTTATCAGATACTGTTGGAAATGTATATATAATAGTTTAGTGTGTACCTATTTGCAAGACATAGACACTATATGACACACTTATTATACCAATTTGTAAATAAATCTAATAAAAAAAGTGTTGAGAATAATGACAGCGGTTCAAACGCCCAAATATTTACTCTTATACGCAGATAAAATATCGTATCTGCTTAGTCTGAGACAAGCTTTTAGGGTGGGAAAAAATATTTAAAAATACTTACTATAATTAAACTTGTATTGAATGTATTTAATTTAAAACAGGGCATACGAGACACAACACTTGACAACTGACTGGCTTATAAATAATTCTGCATTTTTTCCAATGTATCTTCACTGCACTAGAATGTAATGAAAGTGATGCTTCGAATATTCAACTAATACAACCAAAGCTACTAGTGTTTGGCGAATATTTTATAGTAAACTTATTTATCGATAATTGAGGCACAGCACTACTTAGAATTAGAAAAAAATAGTATCTGAGATTTAAAAAGAGTGTCCGCTTCTGATTCTGAAATGGGAGAAAAAGTAATATTCGTAAATATTCGTCAAATACGAATAATTGTTAGATATCGAGGCATCACTAAAATAAAAACACTTAAATTTCCACATATTTATTGCGTTTATTGTAAAGTCACAGCTGTTTGCAGTAAGTTGTAAAATTACTTTTATCTAGTTAATATAAATTTGTTTCATTTATTGATCTAAAATAAAATATAAAGTTAAATAATTCGTTTTATTTTAAACATAAATATAACTTAACCCGTTCACTGCCTCTGACGCATATATGTGTTTCCTTCACTCGTCTACACAGACTTATATTGAACTAGATACCGCGAGTTCCTGCATTTGTATGAAAACCAAGCGTGCCACTTTTTCTCATTGGTAGGTATCGTCACATGAGCGCTTTAGCGATGGGAATTGACAGTCCGAATGAAACCCATTCAAAGATGATGCCGCCTTATTCAAATTATCCTGTCTCTAGGCAGTTAAACTTAATCTAAGTGATATATAACTAAATGAAATCACGTCAAAGGAGGAGCATTGCTCTTCCTTTTGGCTCCATTTTGACACGCAAAGTACATACACTTGAGTCATCTAGTTCGATATAAATCTGTGCTCGTCTATACCTTAACTGTTTAGGTAGTTAAAACAATGTAAACAATCTTGACATGTCTTTTTGTTGAAATACACAGTCTTAAAATGAAAATCGTTACACTACAATTCAATTATGAAAGTAAATGATTTTTTCATACCTAAATTGTAAAATGTAAAGATTTCGATTTACAAACTGTACGTTCAAATAAAAAACACGTCAAGATTGTTTACATTGTTTTAACTACCTGAACAAATAAGGTATAGTGTCGCTGTCAGAGATTTGCAAGAATGCACATATACGTTTGCGGCACTTGAAGAAGGTTCTACTCGACTTTAATATGCACATATTCCCAAATGGGGTAGGCAGCACACGAAACATGTGATAGGTAAAACCATGACTATTTTCGCGATTAATAATCTCTTGTAACATACTTTTAGGTTAACAGATGGAAGAGGTATAATAGTGACAGGTTGCTAGCCTGTCGCCTAAAGCATACCTAAACCTATTTCCTTAGTCGCCTCTTACGACTTCAGCAGAAGAAATTGAATACTTTTTTATAAAATATTGTAAAAAACCTTTCCTGAAAATTTACAATATTCTGACGGCCGGATACCCCAGTGGCTAAAGGACCCGACTGTGAAGCTTAAGGTCCCGGGTTCGATTCCCGGTCGGGGCGGATGTTTGTATGATGAACACGAATGTTTGCTCTCGAGTCTTGGATGTTTATCTATACAACGTGATACAAAAAACCGGATAGAAAATATAAATTATTAAAGCGAAAAATGCAAACCCTAGTAAGCTGTCATTTAAAAGAACTGAAGTTATCGTAGATTATTGAACGGACTGTATTCTTTGACGGATTTTCAATATATCATTAAAAAGCAAAACTGTTTGCAAACGGTTTTTTAAATATTGTGAATTGACTCCTTATAATGGGCCATTTAACCCCCTCTCTGTTTTACTTCTTATTTTTGTAACACGTATAAGTAAGTTTGTCCGTTCTCTAGTACCAATAGCACAGGAATTTAATTTCTTAATTTGGGAGCAGATGGTAAATTGTACAGTACTATATTGGCAATATAACTAGCTTGGCAAGGGGCGTCGGGGAGCCCTAGGGCTACGCTATCTTCTTGCGGCAAATCGTCTCGGGCTCCGGCGGCAGTCCGTGGATTCTCTGCACATGTCGCGCCACGTTCCTGGTCAAAAAACAAATAATACTAAAAATTAAAAAAAAAAAACACAAAAGTTGAATGTTAAATAATTACTTCATTTTTAGTATATATGTCACCGGAAAATAACACATTCCGTAAGTTTATTTTTCTAGGAAGCTTATAAACTTTCGTAAGATTCCAAACGGGAGACAAAAAATGTTATTACGCTTACATTTTTGCAAAATTGAATATAATCTAACCTAACCTAACCTAATCTAACATAAATAAAGCTAATCTGATCTAAATTAACATAAT
>BHDV01011544.1:55022-104489 GCA_005406045.1 Adoxophyes honmai
GTTAGCTGCCTAACGCTGTTGCACGGCGTAAATAGCTGCACACGATCTTCATTTGGATTTGTCCATGCACTTTTGCATCCTAGTGCACGGTCTTGTCGCTTGTCTCCCCCCTACCTGCACGGTCTTGTCGCTTGTCGTGTACCTGCACGGTCTTGTCGCTTGTCGTGTACCTGCACTGTCTTGTCGCTTGTCAAGTACCTGCACGGTCTTGTCGCTTGTCTCCCCCCTACCTGCACGGTCTTGTCGCTTGTCTCCCCCCTACCTGCACGGTCTTGTCTTATGTCGTGTACCTGCACGGTCTTGTCGGGCAGGTGCGTGGCCTGGTGCTGCAGGTAGCTGCTGCGGCGGTGGAAGCCCGCGCCGCAGGCCGCGCAGCGGAACGGCCGCTCGCCCGTGTGCAGGCGCTCGTGGATCTAAAGCGACAAGCGGATCGCCTACATGACTTGCAATCGAACCTCTAATAGGCTAAACGACTAAATAAGCTTAGGGGGCGTCCATAAATTACGTGAGGTGTTTTTGGGGGGGAAGGGGTCGAGTCAAATCGAATCTAATCTTACGTTGGGGAGAGGGGGGTCTCGGGAAATATCACGCATTTTTTTTTCTTACTATATTATACTATTTGTCTTTTTAATCTAGATAGAACATCGCCTAAGGTCTTAAAAAAGATAGTGTGGTTGGTACTTTATATTTGACACTCCATGAGTGTATCCGAACGAAGAAATATTTAAGATTTATTTTAAGTTGGTTCATTTTTTTTTTCCTTTTTACAAAAACGATCCCAACTCGTTTACGTAAGAAACCCACATTTTGAAAAATCTCACATGAGATTGGGGGAGGGGGGGCTGAGGTTGAATAAAATCCCACGACATCTCAATAAGGGGGGAGGGAGGGTCAGAAAATTATGGACTATAGGTAATTTATGGACACCCCCTTACCCAAAAAAACAAGCTTGATTGTACTTAGCTTAACTGTACTTTATTGTCATCTCTAGATTATGCGTGCACCAGATTTCAAGTCAATCAGACCAGCCGTTAAAGAGTTCCCGCTATCGGTCGGACACAGTCCCAGCTGGCCCAGATAAAATCCAATACGAAATTATTGCATTGCAATTCGATTTACACAAGTAAACAAAATTTCAGCTCAATCGGTAACCGGGAAGTGGGTCAAACTTAACACGTCCTACGCCAGTGACACAGCGTCTGTGTCAACAAACACTCAATGAAACGCTGCCGGCGTCGACAGTGTTAACTTGCAATATTCATTACAGACAAGCAAACATAACAAAACAACACAGGTGAAGCTAAATAAAAGCGATGTGGGACACTAACAGTTCATGACGCTTGTGGAAGAAGTTCTCAAGGATAGGTGGGTTAGAAAGATAGTTATGCACTATGAGGGTGTGCTTTGGGAGCACTTTATACGAGAGGTAAGCTAGTTAAAAGGCAGCTACGCGCGTAACTCTAGTTCTTGTGAAATGCTATGCTATAGAAATAAAATCAATTACTGTCTTTTTAAGATTTTGTATATTCAAACGTATGGCAATTGCGAGGTCGGCTATGGACAAAATGAAAAGGATTTGGAAGAACCGGAATATTACTAGGACCACTAAAACTAGGCTTGTTAGAACCCTCATATTTCCCATCTTCCTATATGCGGCCGAGACATGGACTCTAAGAGCAACCGAAGAGCAAAAAGTGAACGCACTGGAGATGTGGTGCTGGAGAAGGATGCTTGGTGTGTCATGGACCGAATTCCGAACCAACATCTCGATCCTTCAGGAGCTGGGAATTAAAGAACGTCTGCTCTCTGTTGTTAAGTCCCGCATCCTCAACTTCTTTGGGCACGTGTCTCGACGAGACGGAACGTCCATAGAACGCCTTGTTGTGCAAGGACGAGTGGAGGGTGTCAGAGCTAGAGGAAGATCGCCGATGAGATGGACCGACCAGATAAAGGCCAGTCTGTCAGCCACGGTCAATGAATGTTCAAGAAAAACAGCTCTGAGAGACGAGTGGCGACGTATAGTCAAACGAGTCACTCAGAATCCTACGTAAACATAATGGCCACGACCACTCTGTAAAGAGTGTACCGAGTAAGAAGAAGATATTCAAACGAGTACAATATTGATAAATTTACCACATTCTTTCCAGACAGCTTTCAAAATGACTAACAGGCCAGCAACATACTGCCTATTGAACACGTTCGACGCCGGTGACACAGCGTCTGTGATCAAAAATATCTTACTCCTGTGCCAGTGACACATATATGTGACCATGTTATTCGTACTCCTGAACACGATAATTTCGCCCGTCGTAGCTTAAGGGCTCAGTGAAACGCTGCCGGACGCGAACGTGTTAAGTAACCCTACATACCTTGACTTGCTCTGCGTTGGAAGCGGTGTAGGGGCAGTAGGAGCAGCGATCCGTCTTCTCGTAGCCGTGCTTCGCGCGGCAGTGCATTAGGAGCAGGCGACGTGTAATAAACTTTTTGCCGCAGTGCTGGAAGTATGTAGGTATGTTACTCTATGGTACAAAAAAACATGAAGCTCAGAACAATACACAAGGGGGTTTGCGGGAATTTAGAAAAAAAAAACGAAACACCACTCTCTGGTCAAAAGTTGTGACGTGGCGTAAACATGAATGAACGGATGGACAAAGAATACACTTTTAAAAAGTGTTGTTTTTTTTGTAGGGTTCCGTCAAATATTTTGCTTTTCAAAAGGTTTCCATCAACAAAAAAGTTTGAGAACCACTGCCTTAAAGGATCTCTTGTGGACCTGTGTGACAAATATTTGAAATTAGAGTAGACACGCAAAGAAAGTTGAGAAAAACAACAAGGTACCAACCTGTAACTATTTGACCTGTTTTATCCAACTTAAAATTTAAGATTTACACTAAATATATTATATATGTTTATTGTATATGTTTAAGTTTAACCAATCTATTTGTTATTGTATTACTATATATGTATTTATAAAGGTTATAAAAATCATATAATTACTTGTATTATATATTTTATAAATTGATAGTATTTGTTGTACAGTTACTTCACCATATTTATTGTATCCTCTCTTTTTGTCGGTCTTAATAATTTCGTTTCCTTTCTGCCTCTCTAAGGTTGGCTGTAAGAGATCCCTTAAGGGATAAGTCCGCCTTTGTACTTCGCCATTTCATTTGTATTTAATTTTAGTTTTTTTGTATTTTGTGTTTTTTCCTTGTGTACAATAAAGTGTTTACTTACTTACTTACTTACTTAAATGTGACTATGAAAAATTAAATATGGTATTGATTATGTTCATAGCAATGTATGTATGTTTTTAACCATGGAAAAGTATCAAAACTAAATTGAAAAATCAGATAATTTATTTCAACTAAAGAAAAACATTTCAGTTTCATTTTCTCACCTCACAAACTATGTCAAATCCTGTGTGAATTTTGTAATGATTTCTAATTGACAGTTTTGAAGTTAAAATCTTGTGACAATATTCACATTCAATCTGTTCCTTCACTTTTTCAGTTGCCTCCGTCTCCTTCTTCCTTGTTCTTTTCTTTTTCACTTCATCACTCTTAACTTCTTTGGCCTTCCTAGTTTTTTTTACCGGCTCACTTTTTTCAACTTCTTTTTTATCTAAAATATCATTTGAAATATTGTCCAAATCTTTTATTTCATTCTCTGCATGTTTAACTATCTGTTCTTTTGTTACATCTATTTCTGATTGTAGGGTATTTAGCGTTATATTGTCATCGTAATCTTTGAATTCATCGTCAATGTATTCAGATATGTCTATGGAGGGGAAATCTGATTTAAATTCGGTTTCTAACTTAATGCCATAGAGTTTGTTGTCTAAGCGATCTTTTAATGTTTCTTGTGCTTGTTCACATTTTTTTCTGAATTTCATGGTTTCATTTATATAATTGATGCAAGTGTGGCATATATGCTGGGGGTAGGAGTCATTTATTTCCACCTAAAATATAAAAAAAAACAGTAAATACTTGTGCTCGAATTCGCGCCAAAAAAAGTAAATAAACAATAATAAAATAAAAAAACAAGATATCAGCAAGGCAAACTTCTTTTTTTTAATAATTGTTTAATAGACTTTATGCACAAAATTAACATTAGTTTAGGAAAAAAACAAGAAATAGTTCTCATCAGACCAAAACTTTTCTTAGTTTTATAGACCAACTGGTAAATAGAAAAATAAGTATGCCGAAGTTTTTTTTGGATTGTATTTTTAAAATTTTATGTTTGTTTTACTTACTTTCACTCCCGTAACAATTAATATTACGTTGCTATAGTGCTCACTGTGCTCCGATTGCAAAAATATAGGGCTTAAAGATGAAACGCTAAGACACGTCCTACAGCAGTCCCAATCGCTCATTTTTTAATTCTATCACTAAACAGCACTGTAGAAACTGTTTAAAGTTTTACTTTAATTCATGAAAACGTGGATAATTCTACTTCAATTCAATAAAATTCAATTCAACTTTCACGTAAGCCAACGAACGAAGCCAGAGCTTTTTGTTTTCTTTTCATGCCGCTGACAGCTGAATCGTGAAACCAATCCTGATAAAGTTTACTTTAACTCTTGAGTTCCTATTGGCTAAAATTTTGAAGACGTTTTTCGCCTTTTTAACTTTTTCTGTTGTTCGATGATATGATGGATCGTGTAAGTTGCGCTTAATGCAGCAAAGCGCCATCTATTGTTGAGTAGCAAGTCGCAAGTTCTTTTTATTACCAAACTACAATCACAGATGGCGGTAGCACAATATTTCCATTCTAGATGGCGCTGCATGCAAAATCGGGAGGAATTTCACAAATTGCAACGAATTGAGTCCATACAATCACGCATGTTCCCAGATAAAGTAGGCAGAGCATACATAAAGTGACATAAAGGAAACCATGATTATGATTATTTCACGTGACGCAGCCACTTCTGGCATAGTTTTGGGTTTGAAAACAGACGGAAGAATGACAGGTTGCTGTCACCTAAAGCTAAGCGTCCACTTGTCGGTATCGTACGCATCGGACGCATCGGATTCAATCAGATGTATGGCGAAATGCGATGCGTACGATGCGGACAGGTGGACGCACTTGTACGAGTTTCTACACAAAGAATACGACAATCCGTTGCGTGCGATACGTCCGATGAGTACGATACGACAAGTGGACGATTAGCTTTAAGCATACCAAAACCAATTTCCTTGGTCGCGACACCTTACAACATCCACACGGTTTAGATATACGGGTTTTTGATTTGAATAAAAGCAACGACAGTAAGTAGCTTATTATACCTTATCGGTTTAGGTAGTTAAAACAATGTAAACAATCTTGACGTGTCTTTTTATTTAAACGTACACTTTATAAATAGAAATCTTTACATTTTACAATTTATGTATGAAAAAATCATTTACTTTCTTAATTGAATTGTACAGTGTAACGATTTTCATTTTTAGACTGTGTATTTCAACAAAAAGACATGTCAAGATTGTTTATATTATTTTAACTACCTAAACCGATAAGGTATAGGTATGACATTCACAGGAAAATTAGACAGGTGTAAATCTAAAAAAAAACACATTAACTGTCAACATATTTATTCTACGCGTTATGAAACACGCTTTTTGCTTTCTTCGCCTTTTTCTTCTTCTCCATCTTTCTCTTTTGTTTCTCCGTGCTCCGAAGCAGCTTCTTGATGGCGTCTTCTTGATCTTCCGCTGTTTCTTCTTGATCTTCCACCGTGACTTCTTCTTCAGATTGTACGTCATCAAGGTCCGCAGTGCTGCCCTCTAGTGACGGTTTGAGCTTCTTAGCGCGCGTCGCGACTGGCGGCAACTTTTTCTTCTTGGGTTTCTCACTGCAATGTAAAAGGGTATGATAAATATTACATAAACATACTTTTCTCGATTAAAAAAAATGTTCCTACATAAGATACGCGATAGTTTTTTTTACCAAATTGTGCGTAACTTTATTTCCATATAGACGTTACTATCAAGCCAATGAATGTATCTTAAAATGATGTATGTTTTTTCAACACTAGATTGCGCTGTGTACACTTTCAAAACTAGTTTTTACCAACACCAGATGGCGCGTCAAAGACTTCTTTTTTCTACCACTAGATGGCGCCAGAGTAGCTTCAGAAATTTTTTTTCTACCACTAGACAGCACCGGCGTCGCTACACTGCCAAAACTAGTCTTTACCAACATTAGCCGACTCTGACGCTGCTAGACTTCTAAAACTCGAGTCTTTGCCAACACTAGATGACTCTTGGGTGTTTCTTGAGAGTTCTGATTCCCCTGGCGTGTCATAATAACTATGATTTTAGGCTTAATTATAGACAAATTATCAGAAAGTGGTGCCTATTTAAGGGACATTATTACGCATTAATCAAAATCGTATTTAGTTGCAATTGATCGATATTTTTTAAAATAAATATAGCCAGGGGAATGATAATTCTCAAGAATTACCCTCTTACGCTGCTACATTTCAAAAAACTCGAGTCTTTACCAACACCAGACAACGCTGACATTGCTAGATTTCAAAAAATCGAGTTTTTACCAACACTTTCACTCTAACGGTGCCAGACTTCAAACACTACTCTTTTCTACCACTAGACGGCGCTGTATCTCTCCAAAACCCTACTTTTTCTCCGACTAGCGGCCACTCACCCCACAGTCTGCATGCCCTCGAACAGCTGGTCCAGGTCGTCGTGTTCCGCGTCGGACTCCTCTTTAACGGCGGGCGGCTGCGAGCGCAGCGGGGTGGCGCCCTCTGTCTGCAGCAGCACGCTGGACAGCTTGGACGTCAAGTATTGCTGGAACACGAGACATTATTTATTTTTAAACATGTTCATTCATACATCCGTACCAATATACTATAAATGTGAAAGTGTGTTTGTTTGTTTGTTTGTTTATTTGTTTGTTTGTTTGTTTAATTATTTGTTTGTTTGTCCGTCTTTCACGGCTAAACGGAGCGATGGATTGACGTGATTTTTTAGGTAGAGATAGTTTAGGGCATGGAGAGTGACATAGGCTACTTTTTGTCTCTTCAAAACCCCCATTTCCCTAAAGTGAGGAGTGGAAGTTTTCAATGTGCAAAGCTATAAAATGGTATGTGTGCTATCTCTTCCGTGATACCCCGAAATTAACGCGAGCGGAGCCGCGGGCAAAAGCTAGTACATCGTAAATGTATTCCCAAATGGGTTAGGCAGAGCATAAGTAACACAATCAAAATGACATTTCCCATCGCAGTCACTTCTAGCATATTTTTCGGTTTGAGGTCAATGTAGTGTAAAGAGTCAGAAAGGAGGGGGGGAGGGTTCGGCTGCATATCCGAATATTTTAATTGTTTACGCGAACGATCCCGAACAGTATTGATCCTATTGCTAGCCACCACCGCGTGTCTCTTGCCTTCATTTTTTTGTACGCTTTTTTTTCAAGTAACATTATTATGTTGCTACAAATTGCGGACTTCATGTCTCAGTTTCTGTTTTTTAGTGAAAAAACTACACTCCACTTTTCTTTGCTCGTGATATGTAAAAGCTAAACCAGATTTTTTTAAAGACGTACCTTGTACAACAACTCCTTGGTCTTATAGCAATGCACCCTCATATGCCTATCGAGGCTGACACTGACGATCATCCCGTGGGCCGCCGCGACGGCCGCGACGGCGCCCGCGCTGCCCTTGAAGCCCTTGTCGAGCCGCGCGGCGCGGAAATCCGCCGCGTGCAGCTGGCCGCGGCCGAAACCGACTAACACCTCCCTGGAAAATTTTGTATTCGTATATCTATCGCTATTGCATATGTGGCTCGTGGTGTTCGAAGACAAGATGGGAAATGTATAGTTAAATACCGTGTTACTCCTGAACATACAATAGGCTAGATGACTAGAAAAAACTATTTAGTCCGTCAGATAGACTACGAAAAAATATTGTACCCATATTTTTTCTTTTATTTGACAGACGAAAAATGTCGATAATAAAGAGCCTTAAAAATTCGCGTGACGTCACGTTTGAGTACAATTTTTACTCAAACGTGACGTCACGAGCCCCCGCTCAAGAAGTTTGATGATCTGTACCTCTGTCGATGTTTAATAATTTGATAAACTAAAAAATATGTGTCTTATTTTTGTCCATAATCTAACTTACGGACTAATTAGAATGATATATTTTTAACCCTGTCATCATCCCTATTAGAACAAAAATGTATCCAGTTGCCAGAATAAGCAAAATATTAACGAAATTAAATGTTTCATATGTAGTGTCCGACCGAAGCTTCGGCTTCGGCTTCGGCTTCGGCCACCTTCGGCCAAAAAAACCACCTTCGGCCAAACCTTCGGCTTCGGCCAAAATTTGGCCGAAGCTTTGGCCGAAGCCGAAGGTTTGCAAATCGAGATTTGAAATTGAAAAAACGATGCCAGAGCGAGTTCGCCGGCCCGATCGCATTACTTGCAGTTAATTATATAAATTACTGACAACACATAACATAACAATATAGTCACACTTGATTTAGAAACGAAAACTGCGCATAATTTACTGCCGTATTTTTTTTACTATTAGATTAGCAAATTCTCGTATTTCTTAGGGTCAACATGGGGTCAACACACCTTCGGCTTCGGCTTCGGCTTCAGCCGAAGGTTTTGATGAAAGCCGATTAATCGGCTTCGGCTTCGGCTTCGGCCAAAATTGTACCTTCGGTCGGACACTATTCATATGTGAGCAGCAAAAAATGTGTTGCTGCTCCCAATTTTGAACAAAATTAAGTTATACATAAATATGTCGTAGAATATAATTAGTTACTTAGATTACAGAAAAATATGAGACATGTCAAGTTAACCTCAATATAAATATCTTCTCATTGCATACTAGTTCAGACTGTAATGCCATAAAATGTATTTGTAATAAATAAATAAGGACAAGTGTATTCGTATGTTATATTTGTATCAAACCAACCGTGAGTGGAAGCCGGGCGTGATGCAGGTGGCGGCCATCTTCTCGAGCTCGATGTTGACGACGGGCCGCCGCTGCGCGCGCGCGTCGTATAGCCTGCAGACAACACATACAATCATGCCTATGATTCCAAAATTATCTTCAATTTTGTTGACTAAAACGTAAAAAAAAAAACAGATAGGTCACAAATAGTACAAAGGCAAACTTATCGTAAAAAGAATGCTGCCAGTCAATTCCTAGTTAAGATTCGTTTAGGTTTGAGATGTTAAAAATACAAGTTAACAACTGTAAATTATATCATTGTAGTCACTAAATACGTATTCATTAATTCAACTAGATTCTAAAATTTTTGTTAATCTCATAGTGAAACGGAACTACTCACGTATTTTATACCGAGATTAGCTCGACATGTTTCAGGTCAATCCGTGACCCACCATCTGGAGCTACGCGCCACGGCAGCGGACAGACGCGCACTGAGCGCAATCCGCGCAGAATATCAAAAATTTTGAGAATCTTTTATTTAATCCCACGAAAATTGAAGTGAATGATTAGGTACATAGTCTTTTTGCGTTTAGCGCCATCTATTCGCAACGCGAGAAGATTGCGATTAACAGCACCGGCCACGAGAGGGCGCTGCGACCTGCACTACAACTAACAGACGCCACTTCAATCACTTCATTCTTTCCTTCTGTAGCCGCATAATCGTTTTTATTCGCACATAGTTAGAAATTCACATTTTTGGACATTATTGTAGTTACGTAGCGCCCTAGCGCCACCTATCGCCGAGTAATAGAACTTCTACAAAATTCATCTACATCAACTGTCAAATGGCAACAGGGCGCTAACGAAGTTCCAAGATCGGTTGCATAAATACAACTCCCAACTTTCTCTCTGCCAACTTCAGTCACTAGGCATAACATCTGCTAACTTTGATAGCGCGAAGTAGAACACTTTGACAGTATGACGTTTGAGGAAGAAGTTCTACTACTAGACGTTAGGTGGCGCTAGGTAAACGTTAAAAATTTTACGGATAACTCACGTTATTTAAATCGAGTTTAGCTCGACATGTTTCGGGCTAATTCGTAGCCCTTCAACTAGGAGCCGCGGCGGCTGCTGCTGCCAAACGCGCACTGCGCGCCACCGCTCTCTTCGCGCGACTGTGACTGTGAGAGCGCGTTTGGCAGGATGAAGGGCTACAAATTAGCCCGAAACATGTCGAGCTAACCTCGATTTAAAAACGTGAGTTATCCGTAAAAAAATTTCTTCATGAGTGAGTCTCACAGTAGTTTAATGTTCAGTGGGGCTAGGTTCGCTACAATACTTTAACCATTCAGATGGACTCACCTGATGTAACCATATCTTGAGCAGACGGCAGCTAAGTTGGCAGCCTCTCCGGGGATGAAGGTCAGGTCGGACACCCACAGCGGCTTGCGGAGCTGCAGCCAGTCGTTCGCCATGTTCTTGGCGCTGAAGATTGGGGACGGCTCCCCGAGACGGTACATCTTCAGGTCATTCTCTTCACCACCTGGGAATTGAAATTTAATTTTGGTTTTGAATTTTTGTTTAAATAATGGTTTTAATTATTGCACTGGTTGTTGTTGTGATATATTTTGAGTCCAGTAAAATTGGGACTTTCTATGATATATAATCTGTAGTAAGTTTGAGGATTTTTATATTTTTACATTTACTTACATTTTCAATCTTTATACCTTCTTACCCATTATACCTGATTGGTTACAAAACGTGCAACATTCATGACTTTGACTAACTAAAGTTTGACTACCTTTGACTAACTAGGCAACTATCACAGTTGTCTCTTTGACATACCAAAAAGGGATCAAAGAATAGGCAGATCACACAAAGTGTTACATAGACATAACCATGTCTATTACAGGCTATAGCAATTTTTAGCAGAATTATAAGTTTAAAACAAATGCAATAGGTATAATAGTGACAGGTTGCTATACTTTAGACCGATAGGTACTTAAAAGATGATAAACAATCTTGACATGTCTTTTTATTGAAATACACAGTCTAAAAATGAAAATCGTTACACTATACAATTCAATTATGAAAGTAAATGATTTTTTCATACCTAAATTGTAAAATGTAAAGATTTTGATTTATAAAGTGTATGTTTAAATAAAAAGACACGTCAAGATTGTTTACCATCTTTTAAGTACCTATCGGTCTGTAGTATAGTGTGTCATTTAAAGTGTATCTAAACCTATTTTTTAGTTGCTTTTTACAACACCTACAGAAAAAATGGAGAGGTGTTATTATAACCTGACACTACACAAAATGACATCACAAAAAAGACCCACATAAAATAAACCATCTAATTACAATGTAATTAATTTTAATAAAAAGATGTTCAATTTAAGAATATTACCAGTAGCAAACACTTCATCCTCCGCACAGACCCTCAAGCGATCCAGCTTGCCTCCCGTGTCTATTAGCATTTCATTCTTCTTGCTCCAGACCTTCACGATCCCTTCGGACAGGGCGGAGACCAAGCGTCGGTGGCAACGGCCCAAGCCTACCACATGTCCTTTGCCGTAGTCTGCGGTGTATGTACGGGGGAAGGAGCCTTCCGTTGTGTATTGCTGAATCTGAAATTTTATGTTTATATTTTGGTTTTAACTTCTATGGGAATAACATAATATACAATCACGTCTATTCTCAAATAGGGTAGGCTGAGCACATGAAAGGTGGTATAGACAAAACTATGGTTATTTCTAGCATGACTTTTAGGTTAAAGATCAGGTATAATAGTGATAGGATGCTAACCTGTCACCTAAAGTATATGTTAAACGATTTGCCAATAATATAAAACTTATTTCAAATGTACATATTTTTTTTTATCTGATTTTTAAGGAGGCTTTGCACACTTCAAGTGTACATGTCAGCCTCATGGGAGCTTTACACGATTACTTACTCAAAGGACAGATCAATATAATGGAATACAGCTACTGCTTTATCAGACAGAAAAATGTACATATGTAATGAAATATGATTTAATTAAAATATTTTTTTATTAGAACTGTTCACTAACTAAAAACAAAGAATATTTTACCTCTTGATTTTGTTTCCCTATCAATATCTCTGTCTGTTCCTTGTTCCCCCACTCCATGCACGTAATGCCTTCATTTTTCTGCAAGGTTTTTATGTCTACGAGGTTTTCTATGCATTTCTTACTGTTTTTCGTGACATCTGTGTGATATTTTACATCTGGAAATAATGATTAATTTAGGTGTTAATTTTTGGGCGACACTTGTTTACAGTGGGAGAATATTGTTATTAACAGCTATATATATTCTGAATATTACTTGAAGCTGCGAAACTGCAAATAAAATAATAATTATTACTTTTTCAATAAGCACGCATGCAATGAATTTTGTAATAAGGTTACTTACGTTTAAATGAACCGATTTTAGTGCCGACAAATACATCTATTTCTTGATCCTCCTGTTTTATTTGCATTTTCACGTATTTTGCATCTAGTTTAATAAAAAAATTACACAATTTTCGCTTTTAAACAACACGACACGTGAGTTTGTTATGAAAGAAAATGAAAATGGAAAATGTGACGTTATGTGACATTTAATTTATGACAGTAAAATAGTATTACCAAAAGGCTAAATTGCGTTCCCTTCACAACGAAAAAGAACTTTTAAACTCGAAAAAAAAACTGTCGTGTCTACAGTACTACGAAGCTCTTATTTATCTTAAGTACATATATTAAAATCAATTGTATAATTAAATATGCTTATGAAATAATTCGCCAGACTTCGTTGATAAAATCCCGTCGACCATAAAAATTGCTCGACTCCACTGCAATAATAAATTCGCAACAATGTAGGTATTTCTATGAAGCTGGTAACATTACAAAGCGCTCCATTATACGGTGCGTTTTTAAAATGCCGAAGATTCAAAGTTTCATGGTTATTTTATTAGTCATTACACTGCACACAGCTAGGCACACAGTGCATTTGATTTCTCATAAATCTGTTCTCTTCTCAAAATTTCTTTTAAATTATTTAAAAACAAGTGGCAGATTAATTTTAGAAATTGCGTGGAATGTATCGCAACATAGAATTCCGAATTGCACAATTACATTTACATATAATTTCAACTGAGTAACACATGGCACTTCAAAATTTCAGATTTTAACATGATTTTAAAAAGGGTAAATTTTTAAAATCATGTTAAAATCTGAAATTTTGCATAATGTTTCTTAAGTATCTAATATATTTAAAAGTAAATTTATTTGTAAAATATATACCTTTACAGCAGCTTCAATTCGGACAAGAAAGTGAAAATCCCATTGATGTAGGAAGGTCCTATCGGCCCTTAACATGATAGCGCACTTGGGAAATGTTCGTTTATTAATATAAACCATATCACAAGCCAATAGAGTCCTTTTTCCGTGAAACCCTACATAGAGGCAAGTTGAGGACACGTGAGCCTGCAACAAGGGAGCACATTGTCTCGCTCACTCCTCTTGTCATTCTTGCCAGCCTAAAAAAATCTTTACGTCAAAAAAAAACATCGCTCAAGAAACTTACCTGAAAAATTCATACAATCATTTTATTTTAACGGTTTTGTGTCAAAGAATTAGAATCGCATTAATTTATTTGATTTTAATATACACTTAATTTAATAGACAACATATTCACTATCAAGTCAACTTTTTTTGTAATGGTAACCCCTTAAGTCGCCATAATCCTTACATTGACCATGAATTTTTGCATTATGGGACAGTATTAGGCGTAATCAATTACTATTGAAATTAATTACACGGTTACATTCGAGTAATTGTGATTTCTCGGTAATTCATTACCTAGGTTATCAAAATTACTGTAATAGTCTCCTGTGATTACATTTGTAATTCATTTCTTTGGAATCGGTATTATAAACCGCTGCTGTAAGCTTAATTCTTGAGTAATCAAATACTTAAGTAAAACTACTACAGACTAGATTACTTCAATCAAATTTCAAACCTTTTCAATGTGTCAATTTCGTTAACGTCACTAAAATAAAATCGTTTTTTTTTATATAAAATACTTTCGAATGAACAGAGAAATGGACGTTATGCATTAAACTACCGTGAGACTCACTCATGTTGAACATTATTGGACGGACGTTAAATAAATCGAGTTTAGATCCTAGATGAAGGGCTACGAATTAGTCCGAAACATGTCGAGCTAAACTCGTTTTATCTAACATGAGTTATCCGATAATTTTCAACAAAAGAAATGGACGACTAATTTTTAATAATTGGCGTATAATTGTTAAGCGCTTTGAATTTACTGATTGAAGTAAATAAGATTTATACGCTTGTAGATGATCAAATTTAACTTTTAAATGAGCATAAAAATACTCTAACCAACCCATCTGGGAATTTAAGCGTGATGTATGTAAGATTACGACATTGAATGTCCCATATTGCAAAAACTCATTGTCACCCCAATTAGAAAGGGACACGCGCATCTCTGCTTATGGTACTTGTCTTGGAACGGCCTTTAGTGGGGACCTCGCAGTCCTTATTTACTTGGTCCAAGGAAAATCCTCAACCAGCGCCACGCTCCGGCAGAAAACAGTACTAGTTTTATCGCCATATTTTGTGATGGCGACTGATATTTATAGATCGTAAGGGTGTTGTTTTTTAACAATAATAAATGCTCTAAAATGGAGGAAACGAAAGTTATTTACTACATAGATGACGAGGAGACGCCGTATTTAGTTAAAATCCCTATATCGCCGGAGAAAGTGACGTTAATCGACTTTAAGAACCAGTTGAATAGGCCAAACTACAAATTTTTCTTCAAGTCCATGGACGATGACTTCGGTGTTGTGAAAGAGGAAATTGTTGATGACAATGCTCATCTGCCGTGCTTCAACGGTCGTGTGGTGTCGTGGCTTGTGTCTGCGGAGGGTTCTAATCCGTCGGACGGTGCTTCTCAGTGCACGGATAGTAACGCGGGGAAGGGAAAGACGGCCGCCCACGGCGCTCCGTCGGCGCCTCTTACGCGGGACACTTGCACGGATACAGACAGCACGATAAGCTCCCGACCGGGGCACAGGGCCTCCTGCGACAAGTACAAATACAGAGGCTTGAGGATAAACGGACATTCCAAATACGGCAACCACGGTCTGGAATACGAAACCGCGTCTGTTCTGAGCTCCGATCTGGACTCTACCAGCTTATTTGACAGCCAATCGGAGATCACGACGACGACAGGGCGTCACACTAACGCCTCAGTGGATAGGGCCTTGACAGAATGCAGCAGTGTCTCCCACCTCCAAGTGAGCAATCGGAAAAGACCTCAAAGAAGAAGAAAAAGGCCTCAAATCATGTCTCGAACAAGCTCGTATTCTTCTATTACGGATTCTACAATGTCTATGCACATAATTACGGTGACTTTGAATATGGATACAGTGAATTTCTTGGGGATTTCCATAGTAGGACAGTCAAACAAAGGCGGTGATGGTGGGATTTATGTTGGTAGCATTATGAAGGGTGGTGCCGTGGCATTGGATGGAAGGATAGAGCCTGGAGACATGATATTGCAGGTAAGTACTCTAAATAGGCAATTTCAGTAGGGTACAGTACATAATTTTGCTCTCTTTAAATTCTTGCATGAATCTACTCAGAACCAATAGAAAATCTATTTAATATACTGAAAAAAGTGTTCCAAAGTAAATTTTGTTGCTTTTCATACACTATTCATCATCACCATCACACTATTGATGGTGACAAAATCAGCATTTTTTTTTTTAGTTGTTTTCATCCTTGCCAGTGTGGCAAAAAACATGTGAATAAAATCATATTATTACCTATTTGTATTTTACTATTGAAATTCCTTAAAAAAATAATATCTATAACTGAAATTATCTGAATCTATACCTTATCCGTTTAGGTAGTTAAAACAATGTAAACAATCTTGACATGTCTTTTTATTTAAATGTACACTTTATAAATCGAAAACTTTACATTTTACAATTTAGGTATAAAAAAATCATTTACTCTCATAATTGAATTTTATAGTGTAACAATTTTCATTTTTAGATTGTGTATTTCAACAAAAAGACATGTCAAGATTGTTTATATTGTTTTAACTACCTAAACCGATAAGGTATAATGGTTATTCCATAATAATTTGAAATCCATATTCATATTCATATCCAGTATTATAATCATTCCTATACCAAAAAGAAGGAAAGAAAGACATTTAACAGAAATTTAATTCAGATAAAACACTTTTGTTGAAGTTATCTAAAAATACATAATCCTTAAATAAATAGTAACTAAAAAATATGCATGCAATAAAATAAAACAATTCTGTGCTAAATAGTGACTAAAGGGTTGCACTTTACATGATATTGCAGTATGGCCCTGGACACTTTAACCCCTCGTATGCGGGAAATGAAAAATGTACTGCATTCGAGCCTCTTCTGTTTCAATATCTACAAATTATGGTGATTAAAATAAAAAAAATAAAAAAAGATATCCTTAAAGTGGAGCAGATCTGCTCCGTAGCATACGAGAGGTTAAACTAAAAAAAAATACATTAAGGCAGTTGCTAAAATTTTTATTACATGTTGTTACAAATGAAAACAAAAAGAAATACATTAAGGATAGTAAGCCCAATGTAATTTAGAAAAAAAATTAAATACCCTATAACCTGGTGAACTGTTTCTCATTCATAAAATGTAACCAGATTCTTATATGCATTGCTAGTGTGTCATTACGTCTCCCGTGACAAGATAATCATGATCATGACTGATGACTACAGGATGTCATCATTACTTTGGGAAAGTATATTGTGTCATTGTCTATAGCTGTAGCTAGAGGCAAACACATTATTTGCGGTCTTTTATTGTACTGTAAAATAATCTCTGAGAAATGTTTGTTAGGATGTTTTACTTTTAAATCAAATGTGGTGAATAACAAAGAGATTCTGTGCATTTTTGGGTTACAGACAACCTATACACTACTATACACATTAAACAAAAGGAAAAACTTATTTATTCAGCAAAATAGGCGGGTGCACAATTGCACATGTACTGCATACGAATGTTTCGTACGTACAGACCTAATAAACTCGTTTCTTGCCTAGACAAAAAAATCTAATTAAAACAAAACAAAAAACAAAAATTCTTAAGTACTTAAACTTTTTTTTTATGTAAAAAAGGAACTGCCTTCAAAAAACCAACTGAAAAGAAAAAAATAATTTTTATTATGAACACCTGTATTACTTCTACTTTTTGAAGTTGGTGCCAAACCAATTTTCATGACAATAAACCAATAATAAACATGATAATAAACCAGCGTTCTTATTTTTTCATATCTAAATTGTAAAATGTAAAGATTTCGATTTATAAAGTGTATACATGTTTAAATAAAAAGACACTTCAAGATTGTTTATATTGTTTTAACTACCTAAACAAATAAGGTATAGGGTGTTACCAGATCAACCGATTGATCGTCGATCGATGATAAAATGGAATAGTCAACATCAATCAATAGTTTCTATCAGATCAATCGATCGATCGACGATCGACGACATGGATCGACGGTAGAATAAAATAGAAGAGAAGGTAGCCGGAATTAATCGATCAGCGTCGACCGGTGCCATCGGCCGACAATCGGTCGATTGGTTACTTGACCGGTATCTGTCTACACTTCTACACTAATATTATAAAGAGGAAAACTTTGTTTGTTTGTTTGGTTGTAATGAATAGGCTCAGTAACTACTGGACCGTTTTTAAAAACTCTTGCACCATTCGAAAGCCACATTATCCACAAGTAACATAGGCTAAATTTTATTTTGAAAAAAAAAAGGATTCCGTAAAATATTTGGGTTTAGATACCTACATCTACATCTACACTAATAATATTATAAAGAGGAGAACTTTGTTTGTTTGTTTGTAATGAATAGGCTCAGAAACTACTGGACCGTTTTTAAAAATTCTTGCACCATTCGAAAGCCACATTATCCACGAGTAACATAGGTAAAATTTTATTTTGAGAAAAAAAAAGGATTCTGTTAAATATTTGGGTTTAGATATCTACATCTACACTAATATTATGAAGAGGAAAACTTTGTTTGCTTGTAATGAATAGGCTCAGAAACCTACGACCCCAAAATCCGAATTTTACGCGAACGAAGTCGCGGGCGGAAAGCTATCGATCATAAAGCTACCTGAGCGTCTAGTGTAACGAAGTCGATCAATCGAGTCGATTTCGATTGCGTATCAACGCGAACAATGTATGGAGACGTGTCGACCGCGGCAGTTGTGCTAACGTGCCGTTTGGACGCATTGTCTCAGTTTCCTTACGATTCAAACTAAATCGACCGACTCTTGATCGACTTCATTACCCTAGAGTCTATTTCATTTTTTTTTCAATCTTTTTGACTTCGCGACCCCTTTACAGGTTGAAATATTCTGGCGACCCCCTTGTGACGAAGAAAGCCAAAGAAAGGTTTTAATTATTTCAAAATACGTTAGGACCTTTTTTTTACAAGATACAAAACCTGAATATGCTTCTTGTTTTTATGATCCTATTTGGCTTTTGAAATTAGCATTTTTGGTCGATATTTTTAACCACCTTAACAATTTGAGCAAGAACCTTCAAGGAAGAGTAGAAAATATTTTAACAGCCAAAGATAAAGTAAAAGCATTTCACGCAAAACTTTGTTAGTGGTCAACCTCTCTGCAAAGCAAAATGTTAGAATCTTTTCCATGTGTTCAGAAGATAATTGAAGAAAATGCAACAGACCAAAGTTTTGCAGTTTCGGCTCATATTTTCCACTCTGAAGCTGACAATGGGCGTAGATGGATTTTAAACCCCTTTTTTGGACAAATCAATAGATCTGGCCTGGATGTCACCACAAAAATGACAGAATGTCTTCCAGATGGCATGCTTAAATTTTTTTATAAAATTTTTGTATTTTTGATAAAAAGAAAACACGAATATCCAGAGCTGGCAAAAGAAGCTCTGAAATTATTAGTGCAATTCGCCACATCATACTTGTGTCAACTGACATATGTTCTTCAATGGTAGACACTAAAACTAAAAAGAGAAATAGACTGCAATTAGAAAATAATTTGATTATTAACGTTTCAAAAATAGCACTACAACTTGATAAACTTTTGAAAAATAAACAAGCACACCCACACACTCACATACACACATATCCTCACGCCTGTATTCCCAAGAGGGGTAGGCAGAGCACATGAATTCAAAAATTCAGTGCCACGTTTAGCAATTTCGGGGTAATCGGATGATTGAACGCACATCCTTCTCACTAAAATTGCGTTTTTATTGTGTAAGAACCTCGACATATTCTTTTAGCCGGCGACCCCCCGAGTAAGGCGTCACGACCCTCCTGGGGGTCGCGACCCACAGATTGAAAAACACTGCCCTAGACCAGTGGTCGGCAACCTTTTAGCAGACAAGAGCAACAATTCGGTGAAATGGTATAAAGACGGGCCATTCTTGCGTATGCTTTTGATAGTATAGGACGAGTACAGGTATTAAGAATAGCCTCCTAAGGCCCAGCACCAAATTTTGATCATTTGAATTTGAGGCATTCATGTAAAATTCAAACATGACATTAGTCCTACATGTAGGACCATGGGCCTTAGGAGGATAGTATTCAAAATTCAAGGTTCGCGGACCCCAGAGCCTAGCCGTTGCCGGGTTGCCGACCTCTGGACTAGACTATACGCTCAGACCAGTTTGATAACTACCGACGTTGACCGACGCCATCGATCAACGACCAATCGATAGCTCTGGTGACACACTTCTTCATCGCTTCCAGGTCAACGACGTGAACTTCGAAGACATGACCAACGACGAGGCGGTCCGGGTGCTCCGAGAAGTTGTCCAGAAGCCTGGCCCCATCAAGCTGGTGGTGGCCAAGTGCTGGGACCCCAATCCCAAGGGATACTTCACTATCCCGCGGACGGAACCCGTCAGGCCCATCGACCCTGGTGAGTTGTAGATATCAAGTAGTTATCCCACTAGAGCAGGAGTTCCCAACCAGGGGGGCACGCCCCATTTGAGGGGCGTAAAAGAATCTTAAGGGGGGCGCGAGACGTGTGTTTTCAATAGAAAAAAATATCTCAATGTACACAAAATCAAATGTTGTTAAAATAATGCTAGTTTTATTGTTAATACTGAAAAAAATATTATTCGTGATCTGGGGGGGCGCGACGAAAAAAAGGTTGGGAACCCCTGCACTAGAGAAACAGTGTCATTTTGGTTGTTCGGAGACGATTCCGCCAAACCATCGCGGCGATCGCTGTGTTCTTATTGGCCGGCCCAGGATCGCGCGTAACGCAGTGGCTTTTCCTCTACGGTTATTGGCTCTACAGTTTCTGTGACAGTGACGGTTGACATAAGTGACAAGCTATATATGATTTGTGGAACTGGGTGGCCATTATCGTTTGTCTACTTAGTGGCTTTTTCGGCTATGGTGGTAGAGTTGGACCATCGATAGATAGAATATTGGGACTAGGAATGCATCGTTAGCGAGGTGGTACAGAAGCCTGGCTGCATTAAGCTAGTGGCCAAGTGCTGGGACCCCAATCCCAATGTATACTTCACTATCCCGTAGATATCAAGTAGTTATCCTACTAAAGACAATGTCATTTTGGTTGTTCGGAGGCGATTCCGCCAAACCATCGCGGCGATCGCTGTGCTCTTATTGGCCGGCCCAGGATCGCGCGTAACGCAGTGGCTTTTCCTCTATGGTTATTGGCTCTACAGTTTCTGTGACAGTGACGGTTGACATAAGTGACAAGCTATATATGTTTTGCGGGACTGGGTGGCCATTATCGTTTGTCTACTTAGTGGCTTTTTCGGCTATGGTGGTAGGGGTGGACCATCGATAGATCGAATATTGGGACTGAAATGCATCGTTGGCGAGGTGCTGCTACTAGGACAAATACTTAGTACCTAGTCATTTGGTTCGTAATATAGGAGACAGGGGATATTGTCAAAAAACTGCTTTTACGCGTCATTTTTCAATATGGCGGCGTAAGCGGAAAAAATACGAGGTGGCAAAGTTGAAATTCGGAAAGAGCATATCAAAATCTATAAAATTACCAATTTTCAAAACATCCGGAAAACTTTTCAGGCAGTATTAGAATCTTTTGGGGAAATTATACTGACCCTCTACTAAAATCTTGCCATGTTATAAGCCACCAACTCTCCCCTATTCTAGGTGCATGGGTGGCCCACACGGCGGCGCTCCGCGAGGCGTACCCGCCCCCGCCTCCGCCCCTGTCGGCGCTCCCGGCAACCGCGTTGTCAGACCGCGGAGGCTCTGATGCGAGTACGCTGCCTTGTGGCCCGCCGCCGCTCAGTGTGAGCTCTGATATGGCTACGGTGGCTAGGGCTATGCTGCGGCCTGAGTCGGGTAAGGATTTTTTTGCACCCTACCCTAACCCTACCGTACCCTACACTACTGTACCCTACACTCCTGCACCCTAATCGACTCCTATTGTACCTTAATTTACTCTATTGCATTACCCTACTGTACTCTACCCTACCCTACTGTACTCTACCCTACCCTACTGTACCCTACCCTAAAGTAACCTTATGTACCCTACCCTATCATACACTACTGCACCCTTATTTATCCCTACTGTACTCTACCATACCCTACGATATCCTACGATACCCTACCCTTTTCTACTATACCCTATCTTACCCTACCGTACCTTACTCTACTGTATCCTACCCTAACTCCATACCTTACCCAACCCTCCGTACCCAATATCTAAGTACATTAGAGTGTATAGTCCCCGCCCCTGTCGGCGCTCCCGGCGACCGCGTTATCAGACCGCGGGGGCTCCGATGCGAGTACGCTGCCTTGTGGCCCGCCGCCGCTCAGTGTGAGCTCTGATATGGCTACGGTGGCTAGGGCTATGCTGCGGCCCGAATCAGGTAAGCTACCCTACTGTACTGCACCCTACCCTAATGCACTCTGCTGTAGCCTATCGTACTCTAACCCTACTGTACCTTACCCTAATGCACCCTATGGTCTCTAACCCTACCCTAATGTACTCTACCCTATCGTACCCTAATGTACTCTACCCTATCGTACCCTAACTTACTATAATACCCTACCCTAATGTACCTTACCTTACTGGTACCCTACTCTACTATACCGTAACCTACTCCTACTAAACTCTACTCTAAAATTACTTATAAAAACCTATAGTATCCTATCCGCCCCTGTCGGCGCTCCCGGCGACCGCGTTATCAGACCGCGGGGGCTCCGATGCGAGTACGCTGCCTTGCGGCCCGCCGCCGCTTAGCGTTAGTTCGGACATGGCGACTGTGGCTAGGGCTAAGCTACGACCTGAGTCAGGTAATAAAAAAAATTGGTACTCAATCCTACCCTAATGTACCCTACTGTATCCTACCCTACGGTACCCTACCCTATGGTATCCTGCCCTATTTTACACTACCTCGTCCGTTCGGTAGTTGATTGTTAAAAAAAAAAACTTTCGTGCGGAAAATATATTCACGGTTGTAAAGGCGATTTGTCGAAATGTCTTCGTCTTAAATCTAAAATAAATATTTTTTTTATTTCAGGGTTAGAGATCCGCGACCGCATGTGGCTGAAAATAACGATTCCCAACGCCTTCATCGGCGCCGACGTGGTCGATTGGGTGTTGCAACGCGTGGCTGGGTTAGCCGATCGCCGCGACGCGAGGAAATATGCCTCGCATATGCTCAAGGTACGTGAAACCCCCGATGGGGTCGTGAAACCACCGATGGAGGTCACGAAACCCTAAATGGGGTCGTGAAATTACAAATTAAACCCCGCGTGGGGGGTCGTCAAACCTCCGAGGATGTCGTGTAATTACAGTGGGGGTCGTGAAACCCCACGAAGGGGCGTGAAACCCCTTGGCGGTCGTGAAACCCCCGGTGGGGGTCTCAAAACTCAAGCAGGGGGTCGTGAAACATCTTAATCGGGGTGGTGAAACCCCCCCTGTGGTGGTAAAAGGCGACTAAAGAATAGGTTAAGGTATAGCGACCGCTATGCCTAAAGATAACGATAACGACCTCGAACGCCTTCATCGGAGCCGACGTGGTCGACTGGGTGTTACAACGCGTGGCTGGTTTGGCCGATCGCCGCGACGCGAGAAAATACGCCTCGCATATGCTCAAGGTATGTCGACCCCGTTGTGAAACCCCTAAGGGGGTCGTGAAATCGCCGATGGGGGTCACGAAACCCCCGTGGAGTCGTGAAAACCCCGCGAGGGGCTCCCGAAATTCCCGCCAGGGCTCGTGAAACTCCCAAGGGGGATCGCGAAACCTATGGGGTCGTGAAACCCCCGGTGGGGGTCGTGATACTCCAGATGGGGGTCGACAAACTCCTCAAGAAGTCATGAAACCCCGGGAGGTCGTGAAACTCCTGAGAGGGTCGTGCAACCCCTCCACACTTCACAATCTTCATCGGAGCCGACGTGATCGACTGGGTGTTACAGCGCGTGGCCGGGCTGGCCGACCGCCGCGACGCGAGGAAATACGCATCGCATATGCTGAAGGTAAAAAAACACGGTGTTTTAAAACTTGGGGGTCGCGAAACCTCCGTGGGGGCCGCGAAACCCCCAATGGGGTCGTGTAACCCCGCATGGGAGTCGTAAAACTCTGGATTGGGTCGTGAAATCCCGCATGGGGGTCGTAAAATTACAGTGGGGGTCTTACAGCCCCTATGGGGTCGTGTAACCCCGGGTGGGTGTTGTAGAGCCAAAAATGAGGGTCGTGAAATCCCGTACAGAGGTGGAAGCCCCGCGAGGGGGGTCGTAATACCACCGAGGGGGTTGTGAAACCCCCGATACATACATACATACATATCGTCACGCCTCTTTCCCACAGGGGTAGGCAGAGACTACTTTGTTCCACTCGCTACGATCCTGACATACCTCTTTTGCTTCATCCACATTCATCAATCTCCTCATACATGCTCGTCGGTTTCGGGTACTCTTGACCTGACCTGTTTCTAAAACGTCCGCGATTTGGTCACGGAACGTCCGTCTAGGTCTTCCCCTCCCACTGCACCCATCCACATTCCCCGTATAAATTTGTTTTGTCAGTCTTCTTTCATCCATCCTCTCTACATGACCAAACCAGCTCAGCATACTTCTTTCTATTCTAGTCACTACATCTGCGTCACAATCCCCGATGCGTGTCGCAAAACTCCCAATGGGGTCGTGAAACCCCCAAATGGGGTCGTGAAACCCCCGCAGAACACGGTTTTTTTCAAAACTCGCGAAACCCCGTGAGCGTAATGATAAAGCGTTGTATTATTGTCTATTCCAGGCGGGCTTCATCCGGCACACGGTTAACAAGATCACCTTTTCGGAGCAGTGCTACTACGTGGCAGGGGAGCTTTGCTGCGAGATGGCTTCGCTGCGACTGCGTGCTGCTGATCAGGACTCGCTGGCTTCTGACACGCTCGCGCCTTTGCCTAATCCCAGGTCAGAAGAAAAAAGAAAAAAAAACTTGCCCGCGCCTTTGCCTAGATAATTAAAAAAAAATTACGCTGGCTCCGGTACGCGAGCACCGCAGCCCAATCCCAGGTCAGAGAAAAAAAAAACGCGCCATTGTCCAACCCCAGGCCAAAAAAAACCGTCATTATCCTAACCTGGGTCAAAGAAAAAACTCTCTCGCGCCGCTGCCAAGGAGAAAGAAAAAAATGTTGTGCCATTGCCCAACCCCAGGTCAAAGAAAAAATAACTAGCCTCCGACACGCTCGAGCCGCTGACCAACTCCAAGTCAGAGGAAAAATAAACGGCAGGTTAGCAACCTGTCACTGTTATACCTGCCAAATCAAAACCTTAAGGGGCAGCGCAGACGTCAGAGTTTTGTGCGATCGAGTCTGCGCAGCCATAAATTGTCTGAATGGCGCGGTGACAGCTTCCAGGAATTTCCATTCAGAGTTTCGTGGAAGCTGTCACCGCGCCATTCAGACAATTTATTTCTGCGCAGACTCGATCGCACAAAACACTGTCGTCTGCGCAGCGCCTTAAAAACATATACTATAGTGGAGACTTTTAGGTACTTAAAAAAAGGTAAAGAAACCCGACAAAGTCCAAAATCACGTAAGGTATTTATTGCTACATTAAATACGACACTTTCTATTTTAGTCGCTTTACATTCACCTTGTAATGCGACTAAAATAGAAAGTGTCACATTTAATGTAGCAACACATGCCTTACGTGATTTTTGACTGTCGGGTTGACTTTGTTTGTTCACCTTTTTTTAAGTACCTAAAAGTCTCTACTATAGAACAGACCACGAAACTTGAAATACTCATGATTTTCTCTATATTATCTTATCTAAGTTTACGTTATCTATCGTTTGCAGTATGATGGGCCCCGGCTACCTCCCGTATGCCGGCTCGTACGGCTACCAACCGATCCCCTTCAAGTACACGTCCTGCGCCACCAGCGATCACACCATCTACGGGTGAGAGGACCACTGCCACACTACTTAACTGTCACACCAAACTGCCACACTACTACTTAACTGCCACACCAAACTGCCACACTACCACTTAACTATCACACCAAACTGCCACACTACCACTTAACTGTCACACCAAACTGCCACACTACCACTTAACTGTCACACCAAACTGCCACACTACTTAACTGTCACACCAAACTGCCACACTACCACTTAACTGTCACACCAAACTGCCACTTTGATTCCTTGTGTGTTTTAATAATGTCTGTATTTTTAGGGTTCCGTACCCAATGGGTAAATTATTACTGAGATTTACACTTATTGGTATGGAACCCTTTGAGCGAGGGTCCGACTCGCACTTGGGCTATTTTTTAGATTATTTCACACTTGATTATGATTACTTGTAGCATTTATTTTTAGGTTGAAACATCTGTACCAATATATAAATGTGAAAGTGTGTTTGTTTGTTTGTCCGTCTTCAACGGCTAAACGGAGCGATGGATTGACGTGATTTTTTAGGTAGAGATAGTTTAGGTCCTAAACTTTAGGACATGGAGAATGACATAGGCTACTTTTTGTCTCTTCAAAAACCCCATTTGAAACATTTCCCTAAAGTGAGGGGTGGAAGTTGTCAACGTAGAAAGCTATAAATTGGTATGTGCTATCTCTTCTGTGATACCCCGAATTTAACGCGAGCGGAGCCGCGGGCAAAAGCTAGTTGGGTATAATAGCGACAGGCTAGCCTGTCGCCTGTAACCTGTGTCTGATGTATCGTCGCATTACAGGTACAACCGCGAGGAGAGCGTCCTGTCGGGCAGCGGGGGCTCCAGCGCCGGATCAGACCACCTTACCGCCAAGGAACATCCAGGTAAGTCTATACTATAAGGTCAATGTACCAATGCTCGACACCGACCCAATACACGGCACTGCAACCTTATGTCATAGTAAGACAGGTGACAGATGGGATTTATTCTCAAAGTGGGCAGTAGGTAAACTTTGGGAACCTCTGCTCCATACGAAGCTCCCTAGAGATCACTAACATTATCTTGAAGAGATATACGGATACAGTATTACCAAACAAAGATTGCTCCACGATATACCTGCGTAATAGATCAGTTTTGTGGCGCGGGAAACTTCGATCTACCAATGATTAAAGAGATTTTTTCGCGCGCTGAACACTTGCGTTGTGATTGGTTATTGATTGAAGTCTCAGACAGATGTCTAGCACCCCAGCGCCAATTGCGTCGAGTAGCTGAACTAAAGCGTGTGCATAGCAAGCAAAAGTATGCCCAGAGCGTTTGTAAATAAAGTTCAATGTTAAAATTACTTGTTTGGCTACTCTCTGATATCGTTCTGCGCTTCTCGGCGCAGACGGTAACAGCCGATGTGACTTATTTTCTTGGGAATACTGTAACTCAAAGCCTAATTTTCTTAAGATCCATCTTAAGACTAAACAAAGTTTAACAAGTGAAAGCCTATGTCGTCTAACCGCCATCTATCTCGCGGTTCCCAGGCGCGCGAGAGAGCGAGGCTAAATCCGCATCGAGTGGATCGGGGGCTTCTGCGGCGGCCGATCCTGCCGGCCGTCGGTCCCACAGCAGCGGCTCCGAGCGGGCGCATGAGCGACCTGTGCTCTTCCTGTAGCGGTAAGCATGCTTTAACGTGCCCTAGCACACTTTACACTTCAATACTACACACTACACCTAAATAATTGACGCTTTACACCAAAATATTACACTTTACCTCTTAATATTACACTTTACATCCAAATATTATATTTTACACCCAAATAATTGACACTTTACACCTAAATACTTGACACCAAATACCTTTTTTGACACCTATATCCTTGACATCATCAACACGGTTGACACCAATACGTTTGACACCAGCACACTTTACACCCTAACACACTTATCATAACATCAACACATGAGTCAAGTCCTCGTCACGAGTGGATCGGGCGCCTCCGCCGCGGCCGATCCCGCCGGTCGTCGGTCCCACAGCAGCGGCTCCGAGCGGGCCCATGAGCGACCTGTGCTCTTCCTGTAGCGGTTAGTAACTTGGTTGACACTTTACAACCAAATATGACACTTTACAGCTAATTAATTGACATTTTACACCTAAATATTTGACACCAAGACACTTTATACCAAAATACTTGACACTTTACACCAAAATACTTGACACCAAGACACTTAACACCAAAATACTTGACACTTTAAACCAAAATATTTGACACCAAGACACTTTACACCAAAATACTTGACACCAAGACACTTTACACCAAAATACTTGACACTTTAAACCAAAATATTTGACACCAAGACACTTTACACCAAAATACTTGACACCAAGACACTTTACACCAAAATACTTGACACCAAGACACTTTACACTAAAATACTTGACACCAAGACACTTAACACCAAAATACTTGACACTTTAAACCAAAATATTTGACACCAAGACACTTTACACCAAAATACTTGACACAAAGACACTTTACATCAAAATACTTGACACCAAGACACTTTACACCAAAATACTTGACACCAAGACACTTTACACCAAAATAGTTGACACCAAGACACTTAACACCAAAATACTTGACACTTTAAACCAAAATATTTGACACCAAGACACTTTACACCAAAATACTTGACACCAAGACACTTAACACCAAAATACTTGACACCAAGACACTTTACACCAAAATACATGACACCAAGACACTTTACACCAAAATACTTGACACCATGACACTTTACACCAAAATACTTGACACCAAGACACTTTACACCAAAATACTTGACAACAACACGCTCGATATCTGATTTTGTGTTTGTAATATTGTATGTACTACACACAACACGCTTATACATGTCAAATATTAATAAATAATGGAGAAATACCTCGGCCAGCTGACTGAAATTAAGGCCAAAATTTGCCTGGGACACTTTAGATGTGTCCGGAACACACTAGGTGACCATGGAACAACGTTTGTAGAGCGCGGAACAGATTTAGTTGCCATGGAAACGGAATTAGTGCTGGCACAAATATAGATAAGTATGGAACTTTGTCACTCCAATTTTTATTAATTTAGCTTTATTTTTTTCAGGACCGAACTGTGAAAGCCTGCACTGCCAAATAACTAGGACTATCGCCCGTATAGCGTTAAACATAAGTGTCATTATCCTATACCTATGTACGGCAATAATATATGAAGTAAATACTAGCTGTAACTTGGTATATAGTATCGTATGCCAACATGTTTCAAGTCAAGAATGGATTACTACAATTTTAAACATATAACTACCTACCTAGTGAACTACAACGGATTCTTACGTTTTTATATAGAAAGCTCGACATGTTTCAGGCCAACTCGTGGCCCATCCACGCGACCACAGACTTATATTGAAATAGATCAGGGATTGTTTTTAGAGTTGCACCAGTCGAGCGGAAAGATGTTGCTCTTGATAATGGGCCACGAATTGGCCCGGAACATGTCAAGTTAATAAAGACGATGTCTCACGGTACTTTTGCAAAATGTAAAGGCAGCTAATGCCATACAACTGACGTATTAGATACTTCCAAAGTACATACAAATGTTTTTTTAAATAAGTAACCGATGAATTTGACCATTCAATTACTGTATGAAAAAATGACAGGTTAAGGCGCAGCGCAGACGACAGACTTTTTGCGCGATCGAGTCTGCGGCACGAAAAGTCTGTGTGGATTGTTTGCATTGTGCGCCGGACTTTAGCGCGTCGTGTGCGTTACTGCATATAATAGGGTTTTTGAACATTTTTGAAATATATTTTTAATAAATTCTTCATTATGTAATAAACACGATATACTAACTTGTCTGTATTAACAAAGAAAATAAATATTAAAGTTCAAATTCTCAAACTCACGCCAAAAACGGTGTTTGACGTCACATGCAAGTAAACAAAGGCACCCCACAAAGAAGCTGTCAACATTGTCATGTCAAATTATCAATGTCCACTTTGACCACAGATACCTTTCATGGTATGTGACGTCATCAATCAATCGCAAGCGTTTCAGTCACAGATACATTATTAACGAATATTAGAAATTAATAGAACAAAATACTCTAAAAATGCATAATATTTTGAACAAAAGAAAGTGAAATATGTTTAATTTTCCTATAATCTGTTAGGATGGCCACAAATTATAGTTTATTTTTACTGTTGTCAAAGACCCTATTAAATTGATTCTATTTTCACAGACTAAAAAGTCCGTCGCGGATAGTCTGTCGTCTGCGCAGGGACTAAAGTGATGTCAATTCAAAGTTCTATCTATTTTTTTTTTTCAGATGTTCTAAAAAGATATCTTCATTAATTTTGCGTTTTCCATACCAAGTATTTTTTGCGTTTTAAAACTGACGTACGTTAAAAAATTATAGACGTTTTTAAAGATGCTAGTTCTCTTAAAGGTAGATTGTAAGGAGTACTACAGGTTCTGTATATAAAACCTTAGTTGTATGGGAACTAAACGTAAACTATACCTTATCGGTTTAGGTAGTTAAAACAATGTAAACAATCTTGACGTGTCTTTTTATTTAAACAAACACTTTATAAATCGAAAACTTTACAATTTAGGTATGAAAAAATCATTTACTTTCATAATTGAATTGTATAGTGTAACGATTTTCATTTTTAGACTGTGCATTTCAACAAAAAGACATGTCAAGATTGTTTATATTGTTTTAACTACCTAAACCGGTAAGGTATAGACGCATCTACCTATTAGATTTGGAAAGAAACTACCTACTTTAACCTATAACTACCTGTACCCTTCGCGTGGATTTTTTTTTTCCACATTTTCCAATGTCTCGGTATAAGAGGGCTATAGTTTCCACGCGGATAAAGAACTTCACACACAAAATTAAATTACTTCGCTGTGCAGGTTTCGATGATTAGATAGATTTATTTATGATGTTGATAAATGATGTTTTCCTTCACCGAATAGCTCGTGGTAAATATCGAATTCGATTTCGCACATAAATTGAGAAAAAAACAGAGGTGCCTGGGATTCCTTGGATTACCTGTTTTTATGAAAGATTTTATGGATATGAAATTACGGATACGGATATAAGAAACTAGCTTTTGCCCGCGGCTCCGCTCGCGTTAAATTCGGGGTATCACAGAAGAGATCCACTCCTCACTTTAGGGAAATGGGGGGTTTTGAAGAGACAAAATGTAGCCTATGTCACTCTCCATGCCCTAAACTATCTCTACCTAAAAAATCACGTCAATCCATCGCTCCGTTTAGCCGTGAAAGACGGACAAACAAACAAACACACTTTCACATTTATATATTGGTACGGATTATTATTTTCGGATAATTTCTGTTACGGATATTTTTCAAGGAATTTCAAAAGTAAAGTACAAATAGGTGATGAAATTGTTTTTTACTATAAGTTCTTTGGAAGGTATCTCAATCAGTCTGTGAGTAATTATTGCCGACTTAAAAACTTCTTTCGGATTTACTTTGTTCAGTTTATTCTATAAGAGATTACTTTAAGTAATCGGAAACTGACATCGCTGTACGAGTTGTTATATTTACATAAGTAAACATGTTTTTATTTCATTGGGATTTACATTTTGACGATCCTTTTGTGAATTGATTTTGTTTTATATAAGTTTTATGCCCATGATATATTACCGAAGTCCATAGAGAGAAAGATGGAAGTCGTATTTATGCAACCGATCATCGAAACTTCGTTGCCGCGATGTAGTACCATTTGACAGTTGATTGTGTAAATGACGTTTGTAATAGTTCGGTTTTTCGGCGATAGGTGGCGCTAGGGCGTAAAATAGGTAATTTCTCCAAATCCAACAGGTTTTAGTACTTTGACTGTCAAATTGGCATTGTCAGTTTGACAGTCGTTCTCCTAAAAAAAATCAATGCTATAAAGTTCGCATGAATTAAGTATAGCTTGTAAGTATCAATATTTAACTTCTTTTTTTATTACGGGAATTGAGTAGATTATGTGCCATTTTCGTTAATTTATACTCATTTTAATTATTATTATTTATTCTTATAATGTGAGTGTATTCTTTGACGGATTTTCAAAAAGGTTTGCAAACTCAATAAGAAGAATTAATGGCTTTTTTAATATTGTTCATTGATTCCTTTTAATGGGCCATTTAACCCCCCTTTCTGTTTTACTCTTATTTTATAACACGTATATCAAAGCAATATGAGTTAAATTCGAATGAATTTTCCTTCATTCAAATTTAAACCATGGCTTCATAGAGTTCCCATTCTATGTACGTAAAGCGTCGATCATTGGAAATTAGAAATTACCTTATATACATATTTTAATTCCTAAGCCAATTATTTACTCGTCTTATATAATATATAAGTATACTTTTAGTTCGTATGAGTAACAGCCATGTATTATATTAGTTTACGTTGTAAATATTAATTATTATAAATTAAAACTAGTAATCAGTAGACGAATATTGCGTATTGACGATCTGTCGGCATTTACTGTCAATTTGACAGTTGATAATGCCGTAACTGACCATTATATTTTTTAATATATTTCGACTTGTATTTATTCGTAGTTCTTGATTAGCAGTTTTTTTAACGAACAATGACTTTATATTTTGATAGAATGAGTTGTATCACTTTGAATCTTTTGTCTTTACTGAAAAAAAAGTCCAGAGAAACTTGTGCCATATATAGCACTTGGTGGATTAATAGTAACGAAACTAGATTCAATGTGCTCTATATAGGACACTTGGACATCTTGTCACTAAAGCTGGTCGCGAGAAACAGCGAATTTTGAGCGTCGACCCTAGCTGTCTATCCCTGTCGCACGCGTGCAATATTGCCCTCACGCTCGCACAGTGCGACACGTGCTCAAGTGAGAGCGAGACGGCAATATTACTGCACGCGTGCGACAGAGATAGATAGCAGTGGGTCATCGCTCTGACCTTAAGGGCTATATTTCACCGGGACACCACGGCGGCGCAACCAGTCGTCGGCTACCAACAAAATGTATACGGCTCTATAGGGAGTTACTCGCCTGGTGTCCGTTGGTTGCGCAACCATATCATACATTTTGCGACTGGTTGCGCCGCCGTGGTGTCCCGGTGAAATATAGCCCTTAAATGCATATAAACTTCAAAACTTATCTGACTAACTTACCTGCATTCTTTATTCTCCTTATTTCTTATATAAAAACGTTTATTATTTAGTATCGTCGTAATGAATGTATAAATAAAATTGCATAAACGTGAAGTCACAAAGCTAAGCTGTTTAAAAATGTATACGTAGATATTATATAAATTAATGTTTGTTTATCGTTCGCATAAATGCTGTGCGATACGTATGTACCCGTTTATGTGATAAATGAAGTACAGTATTGAAATTAGTCGCAGGTTTTCATTTAGCACAGGTTCTTAAACGCTTACAATTTTACGTTTCAACAGTGATTTTTAATTGGTGATCAGGAGTTAAAAAAAAAACTACCTCCAATTTACTTCAATGAGCTTTAGACGGCTAAAAAAACTATTTAGTCCGTCAGATTTCCAAAAATATTAAATATGGATTTTTTTATTTTCTTTGACAAACAAAAAATGACGATAATTACGAATTAAAAAATATTGTTTAACCTGCGTTTACTACGAAATTAGAGAAATTTATTAAAAATAATTTTATCCTCCTAAGGCCCAGCACCAAATTTTGATCGTTTGAATTTGAGGCTTAGTGTCATTCATGTAAAATTGAAACTTATTTTGACATTAGTCCTATAGGTAGGACCATGAGCCTTAGGAGGTATTAAATATTCAAAATACATGATATCCTGCTTCTTTATTTCGATACAAGAATAAATATGCCATACAGAGCCGAGTCACGAATAAAAATATTGTATGTATGAAAATATACGGAAGTGTATAACATAAGTTAGTAACTTTAAAATACAGGCAGCTTTTTTAATTCTGAATATATGTATTTCAAATACTAAATACGTGGATAAGTCATGTCTTTAAATTTCGTTGAAAATTAGCTATTTTTCAGCAGCCGCCGCGGCTCCTAGATGAAGGGCTACGGACTGGTAATATGTCGAGCTAAACTCGATTTGAGACGTGAGTTATCCGTGTATAAAGGTGGTTTGGTAGTGTCATGTTAGACCACACATGTCATTCAAAAGGAATTAAAAAATGTAATAAAATTATAGAAAATTATTAAGTGCGAAGAGCGTCGAAAATTGTTCAGGTTTCATTTGAAATACATATTATCAGTTTGTGCATTTATAGGAAAGACGTTAATTGATTTTTAAGAGGAGACGGGGAGATCCTGTTTTTTTTTGCGTTTGACATCTGATTTTCTTTCAGTCTGGGTTTGAAATGGGCCTTAGAAGCTAAAATCTACGATCATAGACAAAAAAAAATCTAGTGTGTTTTATAATTATTCTTTGCCTCCTTTAATCTTCGAACCAAATATCACGGATACGAGTGAATGTGAAATGTCATTATTACTTATCAAAGACCGTCAAACGGTAAAAGTAATTACTAATTAACGATTATACTGCTATATCCACAGATAAGGTGAATTTAGGGCATACGATATCAGGAACAGTACAGTAAATAATTTCAAATCAAATCAGTTATTTGTCAAACATTGGTTAATTAGATGATACATTGACAATACATTTGTATCACTATGTTGCGCCCAAGGGCACACAAAATACACTCAGTCATAACAGATCAATTCACAATTCAAGTAGTTTTCTAAGACAAAAAACTATTTAGTTCCTCAGTTAGATCACCAAAAAAGATTGTACGCATATTTTCATTTATTTTATTTGACAAACAAAAAATGACGATAATACAGCGCTTAAAAGTTTCGCGTGATCCCAAGCCCCCACTCCGGAAGTTTGATGATATAACGTCGATGTTTAGTCATTTGGTAAAAGAAAAAATGTGTCATATTTTTCCATGATCTAACAACGGACTGTTTGAATTTTTTTTTTAACCCGGTACATACACAAGCCTATTAATTGTATATAAACTCTAGGATAGCACAGCAAGGCTCGAGATCAACTATCTGACGTTAGAAAGTTGCCTATCCCGTGTGTGTTGCCATGCTAAGCCTAAGGCTCGACGTTCAATAAATATTGTCATCCTTCAACATGAGAATACTGATGGATCACAATCTGTTCATGAATTCAGTGTATTTTCCACCAATATAGCAAGACTAGACGATCAATATACATCACAATATGAGATAAATATTGAAGGATGACAATATTTATTGAACGTCTAGTCCTCGCCTAATGATCTATTTTCAGTTTAATTAGGTAGTTGTTAATTATGTTATCGATACAGCTGCCTAAATCACCATGCGATACGAGATACGCGAACTGCTTCCGTTCAGAAATGCATTTATTTAAATATTAGCTCGCTCGCGGCTGAAGCTTTTTTCTTTTTTTTTTTTGTGTGCATTATTTACGTGTATTTAATGTAAAAAAAAAAGTATAACTTTTACAAAATCGGTCCATACAAAACGATTACTTGTGTGTATTCATTATGATCGTTACAATGTTGTTTTATATGAAACTTATATGAAAAAAAGGACATGCTTCTGTGTAGTAAAAACCTCTTTTTTATTAAAAAAAAGTGTATACTTCTAAGTTTCGTATCTAAATTCTATGTCACATAATTCACGCTCATTCAATGCAGTAAGATTGCCCAAATATGGAACACTAACAATGATGCAATGTACCACAAGTGGTACAATGAACTGGCAGCTGTTGTATCAAATATGCCAATGAAAAGGCAAAAGCTTGAGCCGCGACAATTTTGTAAATATTTTATTTAATACTCATTTATATGTAATGTTGGTCACACGGCTATTAGGTTTATTGTATTACAAAACGTATTGACGATACGAAAAAACAATGGAAGGAAAAATAGGTCATTTAAAAAGTGCTATCTCAAAGAATTGTACACGGGTTATAGAATTGCTTAACACATTCACGACCACGCCTAAAATCAAAACATCTGCGCGGAACCGAGCAGTCTATAGCTAGTACAAAATGAACCCGGCTCCCGGGTTCTCGGTATCTGAGTAATGTTTTGAAGAACCCGGGAGCCGGGTCCTTGGTTCTGAATGTGTTAAGTATGTTCATATTTACAATAGTACTCCATCTAGCCGCTTAAAAAATGTTTACCGAATCATAGAATCGTATGTACCTATGTGAAATAAACGAAGCATAGACACATGAGTAGAAGTTGAATTGTTTTAAAATTTAATGCATTTCCTTTTTTTTTTTGTTCAAGGCATTAATAAACAGAGGTGATCGTAATTTTTATGGCAATTTCGTTGCAATTCGATGTGATGGAATTTCTTGTAATGTTTCCTGGAGATTATTACTTAAATGAGGTTAAATCTTGAAACTTTTAGGTACTTACTTAAAAAAAGGTAAACAAACAAAGCCAACCCGACAAAGTCAAAAATCACGTAAGGTATGTGTTGCTCATTAAATACGACACTTTCTATTTTAGTCGCATTACACTCACCTTGTATTTTTAACTTTGTCGGGTTTGTTTATCTCTTTTTAAGTACCTAAAAGTCTCAACCATAGTAATAATAATAAATCACGTTTTACTCGCGATTATTTTCACATGAAAAATTGGTTACATACATACGTACATATCGTCACGCCTCTTTCTTGAATCTGCAGGTTCCACACAGCAAGACGCGGGATATACCCGTCACTTTCTGACGTCTCTAGTTAGACAGTGACAGGTATAGTTTATCTCGCGCCCTGTCGTGTTAAACCGGCTGTTTCATATGAAAAGATAGTAAAAGTACACATTCGAAGGCTAAATTTATTCTGCTTTTGATTAATTCCAACTGTAATATGTCTTACATAAGGTAACGGCACCAGTTATGGACGGTTTAAGTTGACAAGCACCAGTGTGGACACTTCATTCATAATTTAAAGACCATAGAGTTGTGAATTGATTGTTGTAAAACAAACGACTTTTCCTTAGTGGGTAGTAAATAAGAGTCATTGTCCATTACTGGTTCTTTTACCGGTGACTTTACCATCGCGCATCGAAATTGCTATAAAAATGATGACAACTGGCATCAGTGTCCCTTATACGGCACAATAGAGTTGTGTACATTCACATACATGTGCTAAATGGAGTACAGTGAACTTTTGTTACATATGAATCGAATTCTTGTCCGTGTTTTTTTGTATCGTCAGTTCGTGGAAAACATATTTATGTTGTAATCTAGCAATCGCTTGACGGACGCGTAGTCGTGACGACACGAATCGTGTCGTTGTCGTGTCGGATGCGTACCTTGTACATTATTGTGGTATTGAATAGTTATTTTTATGGATCAGTACATATACAATGTTTATAATGTCTAATTTTTAATAAATAGCATTTTGTAATGTGTCCTTGGTTTTATTTTAAAAGTTACCTACGGTCTATTTTATAACGCCTCTCCATTTCTTCCTTAGATGTCGTAAGCGTGTGGTGCCGGGTTAGAATAGCACCTCCCCCTTTCTTCCCGTGGGTGTCGTGAGAGTCGACTCGGGGAAAGGGTTAGTGTATTTTGGGCGATGAGCTAGCAACCTGTCACTGCAATATCACGTTTAACCATCTGGTTACCCTGCTGAAATTGCTAAACGTGGCACTGAATTCTTGAATTCATGTGCTCTGCCTACCCCTCTTGGGAATACAGGCGTGAGAATATGTATGTATGTATGTCGTAAGCGGCGACTAAGGAAATAGATCAAGGTATATTTTAGACGACAGGCTAGCAACCTGTCACTATTTTATACATCAAAACCTAAAAAAATGTGCTAGAAATGGCCACAAAACTTGAAATAGTCATGGATTTGTGTAGCGTTTCATATGCTCAACCTACCAGAAAGCATGGTTAGTGTGGACCCGGCTAATGACTGGGAACCCAAACGTGTTGTGTATGTATGTATGTAACGAATTCATGACTACGATTTTGTGTATGAAGATTCTTAAAATAATAACAGCACGTGATTCACTTTTTTGAGCGCGCATTCTTGGAAATCCAGCTGAGTTCATTTGACGTTCAATTCCACGAATCACGTTATTGACTTTAGCTGTTTCAAGTTTTTAACCGACTTCAAAGAAGGAGGTTCTCAATTCGTCGGGATCTTTGTTTTTTATCATCGTTATTTTCATTATTAACCCGTGTGGTGTCGGGTCTAGAATAGCACCTCTCCATTTCTTCCGTGGATGTCGTAAGAGGCGACTAAGGAAATGGGTTTAGGTATTCTTTAGGCGACAGGCTAGCAACCTGTCACTATTATACTACCTCTTACATCTGTTTCAAACCCAAAATGATGCTAGAAGTGGCTGCGGAGCGTGAAATAGTCATAATCTTGGTTATGTCTATTTCACATTTCGTGCGCGCTGCCTACCCCATTTGGGATTATAGGCGTGATTATATGTATGTATGTATGTATGTATTTTCATTATTGTTAGCGCACTCCTCTTGATGAAGCTCTCCCGGTCCAGGGTTACGGGATCGTAAGGAAGAACTCAGGATGATGCATTAACTTGTAGTTTATTACTTGATTGATCTATGCCCTCTTGTGTTGCGGTACCCTGAGTTTGGTTTCTCTATCACTTCGGACAGGTCTAGTTCGCACATCTTTTACCCACTTAAGCTCCTCGTATTAATATTTCACGTTTGATATTGTAACACTTTACGAACTACAAAGGCCAAATGCAAGTGTCTGCCTAAAATGAAACTACGAGGGCGGTTTGATAAGTAACTTGTTTCGGATACTAATAGATGGCGTTTCCGGTAAATGTCTATTTATTCTTAAAGTTTGATATCTAAATATAATTAATCTGTGACACCAAGTCATCTACAGCGGGAATTTTAGATTTGACAGCTGTTTGAAAAAAAGAATCGGAGTAGATCGGCGAAATGAAGAAAATTGGTATTCGTGGTGTGATTCAATTCTTTTTTTTGGAAGGTAAAACAGCAAAAGTAATTCATGAAAGGATTTATCCTACGTTGGGCGACTCTTGTCCTTTATGTGAAACAGTTCTGCTTTGGGTAAATGAGTTTAAGCGTGGCAGGACAAGCACTGAAGACGCACCTCGACCTTGTGCTCCAAAAGCAGCTGTCTTACCAGAAGTCATTGATAAAATCCACGATTTAGTTTTAACTGACAGATGATTAAAACACGAGAGTTAGCTGAAGTCTCAATCATCTCGACTGAGTGGGTGCATTTTATTTTGCACAATGAATTGCACATGAAAAAGCTTTGTGCAAGATGGGTGCCGCAGTTGCTCACTCCAGAACAAAAGCGTATTCGCACGCAAACGTCTGCTGGAAACTTGCTGGTGTTTAATAAAAATCCAGCAGAGTTTCATCGACGTTTTGTGACCATGGATGAAACCTGGATTCACCACTATATCCCAGAGACAAAACAGCAGTGTAGACAATGGATAAGTCATGGTAAGCCAGCTCCAAAGAAGGCCAAGTGCGTCCCATTGGTCCCATCACCTGGAAAAGGTATGGCGTCGGTGTTTTGGGATGCGAAAGGTATTATTTTAATTGACTATCTTGGAAAGAGAAAAACTATCACTGGGGCATATTATGCCTCACTTTTAGACCAGTTAAAGGCAGCGATAGCCGAAAAACGCCCAGGGCTGGCCAAGAAAAAGTTGATGTTTCACCACGATAATACTCCGGTGCAAACATGTTGGCTTTCGGAACAAAAATTGGCGGATTTACGGTATGAAATATTTCCACAAGCAGCTTATTTGCCAGTTTTGGCTTCTTCAGACTATTACCTATTTCCAAAGCCCAAAAATTTTCTGTCAGGGCGAAAATTTCAGTCTAATAAAGAGGTGATACTGGAAGTAAACGCATATTTCGAAGACCTGGAAGAAACCCATTTCCGTGAAGGCATCGAGAAGTTGCAGAAGCGTTGGGATAAGTGCGTTGATCTTCGAGGGGATTACGTAGAACAATAAAATATATAAAACACCTATACAAGTTTTTTATCATATCAAACCAAGTTACTTCTCAAACCGCCCTCGTAGCTGTGCGACCGAGCTTTGCTCGGATTATTCAGTAAGTAAGAAATCATATTCCGGTTTTTTTTTCTCAGAAAATTGCGTTTTCCCGGGAAAACCACTTATGTAGATAAACTTAAAACTCTAATCCTTGTCTATATAAAAATTTTCTTGAAAATCGTTAGAGCCGTTTCCGAGATAGCTGGTATATAGAAATAAATATATATACAAGAATAGGTCGTTTAAAGGTATAGGATATAAATACAATGCAAGAACAGTTCACTTTGTGTTCTTTTTATTACCAATCTGTAGTCTTTTATTTATTTTTTTGTACAATAAAGAGTTCTACTTCCTTCTTTTCTTACACACAGTCGTCTTCATTGTCGGTACAGTCAAGGAAATTGATTCACTATTTACCTTAGCTCTTTCATCTATTTTATACCAAAAAATGCTAATAGTGGCTACGACACCTTATGTGCTTTCCCAAAGACTTATATCGGGATACCGCGACTTCCTGCATTTGAATGAAAATCAAGCATGCCACTTTTCCTCTACCTACTGTAACGTCACATGAGCGCTTTAGTGATGGGAATTGACACCTTAGGGCCATAGCAGACGGCGTATTTAAAACGCGCAGTCGACGCGAAGATGACGCGCGTATACGCGCTTCAAACGAAATTCGAACGCAACCTTCTAACCAAGCAAACGGGGTCATCGTGAAACGCGCCTATACTGCGCGTATACGCGCCGTAGTTACTCGTATACGCGCCGTAGTTGCTCGTAGCCTTTGCATTTCGATCAGAGATTCCTCCCAGTTGTACAATGGCGTCGGTTCAATCAACACTACTTACGCTGGCTTTAGTACTTCTTTTAAAAAGAAAAAAACGTAAAAAAACCGAATCTATTGGATAGACCCATTTACGAGTGAAAAAAGATTGAGTGGTCATTATCATACAACGTTTAAAAAATTGGTAATACATAAAAGATGGAAGAAACGCCCCGTCCCTCTCTATCCCTACTCCGCTCCTTTGTACGCGCGTTTGTATCGCGTCAAACGCGCGTATACGCGCTTCATGCGCGCGCTTTTATATCATCAATGCAAACGCAACAATCAGCGTCTACGGCGCCGAAGACGCGCGTATAAAATACGCCGTGTGCTATGGCCCTTATTCAAGTTGTCCTGTCTCTAGGCAGTTAAACGTAATGTAAGTGGTACAAAATTAAATGAAATCGCGTCAAAGGAAGAGCATTGCTCTCCTTTTTGGCACGCGAAGTACATACACTTGAGTCATCTGTTTCGATATAACTCTATGGACCACCCCTTTTTGGGAATATGGGGTAATTGTATGTATGTATGTATCACTCGTGCATCCGAAACTTGGATTTTTCTTAAGATATTTACGGAAACAGACTCACTGACACAACTGAAGGTGAGCGTGGATCGCGTGAAACAATGCAGGTAAACATTATTGTTGTTTAACACAACGTCTTCATTTCCGGCTGAGAGAAAAGCTGTTTGAAGACTTCAGGGTGTCAATTTCTCCGATACATAGTCTTACGCAAACAATAAGTGATACTTCCGTGGATGTTGTAAGAGACTAAAGCCCCTGATCGACAGGCGAGTAAAACCGCCGGTTTTGTGGCTCGTCGGTAAAGCTCGCCAGTGGATGGATCACTGCAAAACCGCGGTCTTATAAACCGACGAGCCTGGCTCGCGTCGTCTTGCTAGATATTTTTACTCGGCTCGCCACGCAAAACCGCGTGTCGATCACCACCGGCGAGCCGAGCCGTCCGTCAGTAACGTTAGTTTTCGGACGGACGTGCACCACTTACCTACTAGGAAACAAACTGAACTACTACTTCGTAATGTGCTTAGCCCGTGGTACAATTAAATAATGGATCTACGTACTACGTATCTCGCTATTCGATCAGTGCCAACGAGCCACGAGCCAGGCTCGTCGGTTTTCAAACCCGCGGTTTTACTCGCCAGTCGATCAGAGCCAACGAGCCAGAGCCAGGCTCGTCGGTTTTCAAACCCGCGGTTTTACTCGCCAGTCGATCAGGGCCTTAAGGAAAGGTTTGGGTATGTTTAAGGGTCTCCCCAAATTAGTCGACGCCTTTTCGGCAAAATGCGGGTAGAAAAAGCTTTATGTCAACGCAATAAGGGCGAACAAGACGTCAAGACCCTTAGGCGACAGTCTAGCAACCTGTCACTATTAAGCCCTTTTCATCTGTTTCTTAAGCCAAGGAAACACTAGGGGACAAGTCAAGCAAAGTCGGCCGATTTCGCCTGACATATCTGGCGACATCGCGCGACTTATATACACGTGTCGAGCGAAGTCCGGCAACGTCGCGCAACTTCGCCCGACGTTGCTGTGGACACGTGTCGCGGGACACTTGTCTCCTAGCTAGTGTGTCCTTGGCAATAAACCTGAAACTATGCTAATAGTAGCCACGGAATCTGAAAAAAAAAATTCGTGTGCTCTGCCTACCCCATTTGGGAATTCAAAACCATTACTATTTCACGTTTCGCAGCCACTTCTAAAACATTTTAGGTTCTATGTTAACACGTCCAATAGTAATAGGATGCCAGTCTGTCACTTAAAGCATCCACGGAAGAAATGGAGAGGTGTTTTTCTCCTTACAGACGAGGGTTTTCGAGTAAAACACAGTTTCATTTCGTAAATAATCGTTTAATTATTGCCTGTACTTAAACGTAGGTATAATACGAAAATAATTAAAATTCGCTAAAATTCGATAAGTAGTAAATTCTTAGTATACTGAGTACAATAATTGTCTTACAAAAATAATACTTTGTGTTGTGATTCTTCTAACACATGGCTGAACGTTGTTTGAACCGATAAGAATTGAAAATAAATTGATTTAATAAAATACAAATTGAACGCAACTAAATCGATTCAACATGAGCCATTTCACATTAATTTTCAAGCTTATTTTCCTATAAAATATAGTTTTGTCATGCATTTAAGTTCCATATCTAGTTATGAAGCCGAGAACATACAGCTATATCTTTTACGCGACATTTTTAACCCTATACTTGGCAGTGTGCATTTTAAGATACATTGTCAAATGTTTCTTTTTTTTAATTTTTTCGTAACTAAAATTATTGACTTTATCTTCCAGCAAGAGGCTGGAATGCACGACTTTTTTAATTTTTGCCAAGTTTAGGGTTAAAGTGTACCGCGTTTTACGCTTTTGAATCTACGTATAGAAACGCAAAAATCGACATCTACGAGTTCGTCTGCGCGTTTTAAAATACGCAGTCTGTCTTAGATAATTATTTCGAAGACTAGATTTTCCGTCTCTAACTTGCACTGTTATCAATAGTGCTGTTCTTTTCACTCGTTATTCTGTACATTGTCACGTAAAAACAGCTATGAGCCCCATAAGCTAACGAACATAACGTATATTAAAAAAACGCATTTGTGACGTTTTTTAGAGACGCGCCGATATTAGTTTCACCGCATACCGAATAATATTCTACCGAACCGCATATTCGGCCGGATTATTCAGTTTAACTATCTACCTACATATTTCATTATTTTGCAGGGTTTAGGTATATCTGCAATTTCGCTGGTAGCTAGGCAACGAGCTTATTATAAAAAAATATTGATTCGACTTATAATTTAATATAACTTACACAAGAAGTTTTATCTTTTAGTTCTACATCGTGTGATGTAGCCAAGAAAATGGAAATACTCGATACCAAAACCGAATACTAATATTGAAAGATACCGAAACCGAATATCAACGAGTATTCGACGCATCTCTAATTATTTATCAGTAATAGGTTCTAGTTTGATCACAATCCTACCTAACGGAAAGTATACATGTGTCCTGGGTACGGCATACGCTGTTTCATGCATAAACCTAATAAATTAAAAAAAATTGTAGAGCAATGTAATGTCACTTTGACGTTTACTATAAAGATGGCGGTATTGGAAACAATAGGGATGACAGGGTTAAAAATATATCATTCTAATTAGTCCGTAACATAGATTATGGAAAAAAATGAGACACATATTTTTTGGTTTATCAAATAATTAAACATCGACAAAGGTACAGATGATCAAACTTCCTGAATGTGGGCTTGACGTCACGCCGTGGTAAAAATTGACAAACGTGACGTCACTAGAAACTTCAGAGCACGGTATCCTCATTTCTTGCTTGTCAAATAAAATAAAAAATATGGTACAATATTTTTTAGTAAACAATCTGACGGACTAAATAGTTTTTTACTCATCTACCAATTTCTTCGACAGCACGTGTATTTCGCAATGCAAATCGTTGCAAATTTATACGCGCGTTATCGGTTAGTGATTATCGACTTCATATTAATTGCAAAAATACGTGTTTCATTTCTTTTGATTATGTATGTTGTATGCAGATGTCGCAGAAATTTGCAATACGTTGAACGGGTTATCTGTTGGCCTAATAATCATTGATCGACTGTTTTTAACGTCGAAAATTGTTTAGCATACTTTTTTCGCCCAAAATGTTTAGTCTACATATGTATGGAAATAAATTGTTCCGTATAATGTATTTTAGGCATAAAATTGGTGTTCTGAATATCGGTGGCACTAATATTCGCATGTAAGGTAAAAGTACCAATGGTGGACACCTCAACGCCCAATAGATGGCATCCATCTGTCACCTGTCTTACTATGACATAAGGTTGCAAGTGCCAAGTATCGGGTCAGTGTCCAGCATAGGGACGTTTACGCGTTCGGAGATAACGTTTACAAAGATTTATTTCTAAGTTTTTATATAAAAAAAAACAATCCGAGAGGCTTTCAATGGCTGGCAGAGGCTTCTGTGTGGTCATATTATTTGTGACACTAATTAAATTAATCTCATATAAAAAATACTTAGGAACTTAATGATAGTTTACATTTCGAGATTAATATAAACTAGGGATCGAATACCGGTATTATTTTCATACATTTATACCGGTATTCAATTTCGGTATCTCAGTTGTTTTTGTATATTATTGCAATTTTTTCATTTAATGTCGTACTTTTGTAGGCTTACCTAAATACTATCTACGAACACCAAGCTAAAATTCAAAATTAAAGGAGATATTTTAGTTTTTAGTAATACCGGTAACGATCCCTGATATAAACACTATAATAAAAGTACAACAATAAATAGTAGGAATTAGATGAACGGCCAATTTTTTCATTTTAAATTTCATCCTTAAAATTCTAAAATTACGGTACGCGACACTTGTATTACATTATACGCGGATATAAGTCGCGCGACATGTCGAGCGAAGTCCGGCAACGTCGCGCTACTTCGCCCGACGTTGCTGGGGACACGTGTCGCGGCACACTTGTCCCCTAATGTATCCTTGGCTTCAGTTTCACTGAGATACTCAAGTGTGTCACCATGGTAACCAGTGACAGAAGCTGACAACGTCTCTCACGCGAGAATAGACATCTACCTGTCACTTTCTGAAGTCTCTAAACTAAACCATCGTTTCTTAAGAGGATAGGAGTCGCGTCGCTTCTCCATACAAACGTAGTCCCCTGTTTTCTCCGTGAATAATGACATTAGAGCAAAACATTTTTTTACATTATATTTGTATCTGTTGTGGCTATGCCCATACGATTTGCTTTTATCGATATTCTAAATAAAAAAATTAAAAAAAATTAAAAAATTTAGAAAATCGATCAAAAGCAAATCGTAGGGGCCACAACAGATACAAAAAAAAAAAAAAAAAAAACTTTTTGCTCTAATGTCATTATTCACGGAGAAAACAGGGGACTACGTTTGTATGGAGAAGTGACGCGACTCCTATCCTCTTAACCTCGGGTCGCGACCTAAATTTGGGTAGCGGGCCGTAATGAGATGGGTCGCAGGACCAGCGCGACTTTTTCAAAATCAAGCTGCAATCAATGCATTTATTTTGTTTTAATTTGTGATTGGGTCGTGGGCTTCTAACTTTTTTTAATTTTGGGTCGCAGGGCAAAGAGGTTAAGAACCGCTGCTCTAAACAGTGACAGTGACAGGTATAGTCTATCTCGAATCTAGCCGGTTAGTATTCGAACTTTTCATATAGCACTGTTTACTTAAAAATAAATAAGAAGTCGACCAGTGTTTTGTGTATGTATCTAACAAAATTAGGAGCAATTGAAAGGATATGCAAGTTATAGAGACCGCGGAACACACAATTTAAGATCCAAAGCATGTTTGATTTCGAATATTACAACCGATACTATGACGCCACCGCGCTGCGTCCCTCTTCTGATGTCAGTGCATTCTGAGCGTCTAGCGTATTCAAAACGATGATAATTTTGATAACGATTTCCTTTGCGAATTATCGCGACATTGCATGGAAACTGAGACAGCGCCGCCAGCGGAACGTTTGCCCAACTGCCGCGCTCGACACGTCTCCATACAATAGGCTAGATGACTAGAAAAAACTATTTAGTCCGTCAGATAGACTACGAAAAAATAATGTACACATATTTTTTCTTTTATTTGACAGACGAAAAATGACGATAATACAGAGCCTAAAAGTTTCACGTGACGTCACGTTTGAGTACGATTTTTACTCAAACGTGACGTCACGAGCCCCCACTCAGGAAGTTTGATGATCTGTACCTTAATTTGTCGATGTTTAGTTATTTGATAAACTAAAAAATACGCGTCTCATTTTTTTCCATAATCTAACTTACGGACTAATTAGAATGATATATTTTTAACCCTGTCATCATCCCAATTCCGCGTCAATTCGCAAACGAAATCGAAAATCGTTATCGAATCCGACATCGTTTTGAATACACTAGACGCTCAGGGCTTTAACGCGCTCTGAATCACGATAGCTTTAAATCTGACAGATCGAAAGCAATCTCGCTTTAAATTGAAACAAAAACTACCGCTAGACTTCGTAACAGTCGAAACCCATGCCTAAGCACAATTGAACCCAATTGAACGAACGTTGTACCTTGATTCGGTATCAAAAACACATGGGAATCGTAAAGACTCTAAAACCAATAATGAGCAACACTAAACACCGGTCAAGCAGTTAATAATAATAACCTATAATCCATTTTATCGCGTCGATAAAGAAACCTAATAATCTAGGAAAATAATCGTGGAATAATACTATTTACCTATTCTCAAATTGCGTAGCTAGCTAACTAAAGATATCGTATCTTTGTGGAAATAAATGTCCTTCAATATACTCATTCATCATACCATAGAGGACAGAACCTATAGAGTCTAATGTCATTGAATTTGTTCGAAGACGATTCCGCCAAAGCATGGCGGCGTTCGCTGTGCTCTATTGGCCGGCCCGAGATCGCGCGTAACGCAGTGGCTTTTTCCTCTATGGTTGGCTCTTTACAGTTTCTGTGACAGTTTGTAAGTTGAAAGAAACTGACGGTTTGCGGAACTGGGTGGCCATCATTGTTTCTCTAGTTGGTCTGTCCTCTATGACCATAACGGACGCCCATCTAATAAGAAGTGCAGCGCAGACGACAGACTATCCGTGACGCATTTTAGTCTGTAAAAATAGAACCTATGCAATTATATGCAGTAACGCACACGACGCGCAAAAAGTCCAGCGCACAATGCATACTATCCTCGCAGACTTTTTGTGCGCCGCAGACTCGATCGCACAAAAAGTCTGTCGTTTGCGCTGCGCTGTAATGCACACGACGCGCAAAAAGTCCGGCGCACAATGCATACTATCCTCGCAGACTTTTCGTGCCGCAGACTCGATCGCACAAAAAGTGTGTCGTTTGCGCTGGCTCTTAAAACTCATTGGAAAGGTTCAGAAGGTAAGAAAAACTTACAACTATTAGTTTACACATATTCTAGGTACTTCTATTTGTGTTCGCATTGTTTGTGCTATGTTGATACCTGAAACAAAAGGTAACATAATTAGTTCTTTCACAAAGGTTTTGGTCCATCTTTTAAAGCTCATTTTGTCGAAATATGCACTTTATAAAAAAGCGCACTTTAAAATATGTGCACTTTCACAAAATGTGCACTTTCCCAAAATGTGCACTATCACAAAATGTGCACTTTCTCAAAATGTGCACTTTAAAACATGCGCACTTTCTCAAAATGTGCACTTTATCAAATATACACAAATACATTACACATACATCGCGCCTGTATTCCCAAATGGGGTAGGCAGAGCATACGAAACGTTACATAAACCAAACCACGACTATTTTACATTTCTAGCATATTTTTTACTATTTTACATTTCTAGCATATTTTTTACTATTTTACATTTCTAGCATATTTTTTACTATTTTACATTTCTTTATAGGTGTCAAAAGGCAAGCGATAGCAACAGGAAACCAGGAACCCGTCGCATAAAGTATACCTTAACCTATTTCCTTAGTCGCCTCTTACGACATCCACGGAAGAAATGGAGGTTTAAAATCCCGACACGGGAAGTAAAAAGAGTACTAAATGTTGGGAAATACCATGTTATATTTAGACATGCAGACTATGTACAGTCGAGTACATTAATATAATGAGCAAAACTGAGGGTTCAAAAATATCTGTACACCTTTATGACATTGACAATAAGGTGCAAAAGTTTACATATTTGGCATTTGTCTGCTCATATATTTATGAACTCGACTGTATACCATTCCGTATACAAGTATCAAGATGTAGTATAGATTAGATTTAGATAAGATGCGATATGGAATTAGAGATCAAAGTTGTAAACAAACGTGTTGCCATTGCAATAAAAGCAAACGCAATTAGGTAAACATAAAATTCAATAATTACGCTAGATAAAAATGAGTAAAACTAATTTATAAGCAGAATAAAACCGTGTGAACATATGTAAACATTTAAATGAACAAAGGAAATAGCACATCTTTTTTAAATTGCAAATTTGCTTATTTTATAATTATGCCACTGGCAATGGTTAGAAATTGTAAACATTTGGTCCGTATTTTTATTCGTATTCATATTTATAATAATTAATTGTCCTGTAAGACTGATGAATCGATGAAATATTGTTCAATTTGCAATGGACGACACTTAAAAGATCGTGGGTAGACCGCTTTTTTACCTTCGCGCTTAGTGTCCATTTTATACATCATATAATTCGTTTTTTGACATCTGTCGTGATCGAATGTGTTTCCTCCCGCTTATGCGTTCTGTTGTTGAGTTTTAGTTTGGTGTTAAGTTTTGTTTTATTTCGTTATTTGTTTTTGTTTCATTGTTAAATTTGTGTTTGTCGTTCGTCTGGATCCATACGAACACAAGTATAACGTCGTATTTTCAAAAGATATCACATAATATGGAACGAATATTGCTATCCATCAATAAACTAAAAGTAGTTAAAAAATAAATACAATAATATATAAATTAGTAACAAAACAGGTTTACTACCTCTGGAATGTCACTTTGACATTGACAGTTGGTTGTTTACATTATTGATCTCTAATTCCATAGATACTTGTCACGATAAAAATCAAAGATATCGCGATATTTGTTTTACCTACACAGAACTAAGTGCATTGTGATAACGAATAAAATAAAAAACTATCTTATCTTTTCGAATCTCAAACAAAATTTAATGGCACCACTAAAACAAATATATATAATCGTCTAATTAGAAACTTTTTTAAACGTTGCGATACCCAATGTGCAATCATTGTGACACACCTTTTTAAATTTAAATAATATTACATGAACGAAAATTGGTGAAAGTTAAAAACGCAAATCTTAAATTACTGACGTTACATAGCAGTTTTCAAAATAGAGATAAAAACGTAAATGTACAACTTATTGTAGGAGTCCGTTTAAGAATTTGATTATTAAAATACGGTGTATGCATACTTACAAGTGATCTTAATATTATAAAGCTGAAGAGTTTGTTTGTTTGTTTGTCCGTCTTTCACGGTGTGGCGGACACACAAATACACAGGGTAATGTGTAATTTAAGG